>RJWT010050627.1:0-10795 GCA_004365215.1 Cuniculus paca
AGAGCTTCTATTTGAAGTTAAATTATAGTTTATATATTGCTTTAAAACTATTTTCAGTTTTGAAAATTCAGTTGGACTATGACCAAGATTAAGTGACTTTTTTCTAGGGCCTAAAGTTTAGGGTGTGAGTTATAAAGCAATGCATTAGTATTGGTATCTGTTGGTGAATCTAAAGTAACGTTATTCGTGAAAGAATGGGGTAGGATGGAATGGATTAGAGCAGACAGAGTATAGAGTATCTTGCATGGTAGGTTAGTTATTTCATGAAACTTGTTTCAGTTATGTGTTTGAACATATTTATGTTAACTATTTTTCATGGGTCTTGAGAAAATAATGTATTTATTTTATGGGTTTTTTTTTTTTTTGTATCAAGAATTGAACTCAGGACCTTGTGCTTGCTAGGCAGGTGCTTATGCTGCTGATCTATATTGCCGGCCCCAAAAATGTATTTCCTAAACGTTTTGACAAAAAGTTCTGGGTTATAATTTTTGTTAGTTTAATATTATGAATAATTTCACTGGGAGGAAATTCAACAGATTTTGTTTGTGGATATTAACAAAAATGATACATTTAATGAATATTGCTAAACAAATGTTATGTGATCTTTTCCTATAATTCAGCTACTTGATACTTTACGTTTCATTTTTTTGGCATTTACATGCAAGTCTTATCATCTTATCATAGTTCAACTATTCTTCATAACTCTCCTGCTACTTTGAAGGACTGTTGTAATGTTGATAAGAATTAATTAGGATGACAGTTGTTATGGTTCATTAGGAACAATGAATCAAGTTTAGAAATCAGTTTCATTATTGTAATAGTCACTTAGGAAATGTTTTTATTCTCCTTGACTTTAAAACTTGTTGTTAGTATCATGTGTGATACGAGTGCATGCTTTTATTAAATATTAATCAAGAACTGCTCTGTGCCTGCCACTAAAATTGTAAAGATACTTTACTAGACCATGAGGTTAATGTATTTCAGTGGAAAGTGAAAAGTTTTAAGTGAAAAGTTAAGTGATAAACAGATAACCACATTATACTGTAGAGAAGTGCTTCAGTAGATAATAATATAAAGCTGTCATAGAGCAAATTGAGGAAAACTTGTCATTCTTGAGTTTTCAGTTAAAATTCTTGGTCCTAAAAGACCATTTAAACTGAAACATATGAGTGGATATAACTTAATAAAGGAAAAAAGTCTGTGATTGTGGTAGTTAACATTGCAATCAAAGAAAGTACCCAAGTATGGAGGTGAAAGTAGAGGAGGATTGTGAAGTGGAGTAGCAAGTATAAATCACATTAAAGAATTCAAACCCCTCTCCAGGTTTATAAGTAATTTCTAAGAGTTGTGAGGCAGCACATACAAAATTTCCACTGTTGAAGAGTTTAGGAAATTAGTTCTGCTAATCAAATTTGACTTGATCGTAAGTGGCTGAATCAGAATTTTACTGTTGCGATTAAGGCTAACCCTGAATAAAAAAGCCATCTGTCCACAATGTTCTGCAATGTTTGTGTGCAGTTGGAAGTGGTAAGAATTTTAAAAGTGGTCAGTATTTAAAAAAAGAAAGTCCTAAACTGTCAAATAGAAGAAAGCGCCTATATTTTATCTCATAATGGTGAGGAGTAGGTAATTTTTTCTACCATTGGCCCATATATAAACAGGCTCATCACACACACACAATTTTGTCCAGATCATCTAGCAGCTTTGCCTTAGTAAGGTCCAAATATTTTTACAATTTCGTATCTTGCCATTCATTCATCTTTTTGTACTTGTATATCTACACAAATGCACTTAATCACTTAATGCCAGCAGTTTTTTTGTGAAAAATTTATCAAGCAATGAATGTCTCAGTTTGTTTGGTGGCTGTAATCATCTGAAATATAGTTGCTGAAAATAGAAAGTGTTTTAAATCCTAAGAAAATTGTACTTAAATTTTTCTTGGTGTTCATGAGGAACACAAGAAACATCTTGAAAGAAGTAGTGAAATTTGAAATGAGTCTGAAAAAAAGGGATTTGAACATGTAGGATACATAGTAAAGGATGAGCAAGTTCTAAATTCAGAAAGACGAAATGCATGTTAAGTGGCGATAACCATTTTTTAAAATATTGCTTCAGCTAGAAGAGAATCTGAAACTATTCATTCCATGATATTAACATTCCATTTGGAATTTTGAGACTAACTTTGAGGACAGTTAACAGTAACTTCCAGGACTTTTATTTGTTACTGCTTTCATTATTGGTAGAACTACTTGTATCTCTCATTAAGCATTAAAGTGACTCGAGATTTAAAATCTGAGAATAGTGAGAAGTTTTAGTTGCGAAAGAAAATGGGTCTTTTAAAAGAGTGAGAAATTATAGCCAGAATGAAGATACTTTGTATTGTCCTATTCTATTGGTACTGATTTAACTGAAGGCCTGAGACTGGATAAATTTTTATAAATACAAAACTGTTTTCCTGAAATTCTGGAGGCCAAGAAGTCTAGAGTCAAGTCTCCATCACCTGGTATTTGGTGCGGGCTTTCTTGTTGCCTTTTCTCATGTCAGAAATTGGAAGGGCAAAAGAGATATAAGGACTGTGTCCTTACATGACAACACAAGAGGTACATTAATTAAAATTTTGTATTGAGAGGTATGATATCAACACCTCCATTCAGCCCCAATATTGTTGCACCAGGGCTCAAGTTTTCAACATAAAAATTTCAGTAGTGATGATAGGGAATTAGAGCATAGCATCTGTCCAACTTTCTCATTTTATAGATTAAATTATGTTGTGTGGCATCCAAAGTTGATTACTCTTGTAGGGTCACAGCTGCGACTAGAACATGTAGTTTCTGACTTGTAGTGACATTCTCTTCATAGGAAATTCTGACTGTGCAATGTAGACTGAAGAATTAATATGTGAGGACTTGAAGATAATAGAAGTAAAATAGGAAGACAGTAAAATAACATTTATACATAAATTTATTTGGGTGGCATCTTTAATTGACTTAATAAGTATGGGATATAAAAATAAAATAATTTATATCTGACTAGTCAATATTTAATATTTTCCACAGATACTGGTATTCATCATTAATGTCTAGTAGTCACAGTACATATAATAATACAGAAATAGATTCAAATTCCTAATTTTGAAAAATTATGTGTAATAAGCAGATTTAAAAGATTCGCATTTTGCTTAAAATATTAAAAACCTTATAAATTCATGTTAATTTAGTTTTTACCAACCATATACCATAATACATATTGCAGAAAAATCATTAAGATGCTACTATTTAATGTAGATGAGGACAATATAATAAGATAAACAGAACTTACAAGTCTAAAATTTAATATATTAGTGACTGTTATAGTTTGTGTTTGGATGGTCCCTCAAGCCTCATGCAGTCATGGAGGTGGCTGAGTCTAGCATTTGTGGTCGGTTTGTTGCTTAGTGCTAGAATTGATGGTTTGACTGCTCTACTTGCCCAGGGACGGGGAGCCACATATAGTATAAGGGAAGGAAGGTAGCATGCTTTTCCCTTTTTGCCAGCTGAGTATGACTGAGACCTCCAAAAACTAAGCTGAATAAATGTTTCCTTCCTTCATTTTGGGTGTCAGGTATTTTATCTCAATAATGGGAGAAAAGTAACCAAGACAATGACTCATGAGTTCATCTATGAAAAATAAACACATTTAATGTTCGGAAACTTATTTACATAGGTTTTAAATTAATACATAATTTATTCTGTTCTTCTTAGAATTCTGTTTTTTTTTTTTTTTTTTTTTTTGCGGCACCAGGGATTGAACTCACAACCTTGCGCTTGCCGGGCAGGCGCTTAGATCACTGAGCTAAATCCCCAGCCCTTTTCTTAGAATTCTTAAAACTTTTGAAAAAAATATTTTTTCATACTTTTGTAGGTACGTCTGTACAAACTAATACTACTGTTATTTACTACTACCTAACAGCTACTGTTGTTGAATGTATGTTTTATTCCACTATACAAGTTTCTTTACCTATATCATCTTACTTAATTCTAACAATGTTTTTGTAGGTTAGGACCATTGTTCACATTTTATAGATAAACAGAATCTCGTGGTGACAAAAGATGCTCCTCAAACCACAGTTAAATAGTGCAGGTGGAGCTTAAACCCAAGTCTCTGTGGTTTTACAGCCTTTGTGCTCAGCTTTACACTACACTACTGTTCAGTGGCCACAGACTTAGGGAACATCTATATTGTGGTACTTTTTTAGATGCTAGGGATAGCAGACACAAAAGAAAAGATTCAGCCTTTCAAGACTTTCTTCAGAAGAGAATGCATTAACATTACAATGGAATCATATAATATTACATCGAAGAAGCTGTATTATTTATACCTAGGAATTTCGAGGGAACACTCTGAGGCCAGAAAATAAAACAGTGGTGCACATATAAAAGAAGTAATGATTAGATGTGAGGTAAGATTAGGAACCATAATCTGAGAATTTATGACCAGATGTATGATTTTGGATTGACTGAAGCAAGAGAATAGAGAAAAAATACCATACTATAAAATAATACATTTTACTCATAATACTCATGCATTAGGAAAAAGCCGTATAATTATTGGGAGATTGTAATGGTTTAATACTGTGGAAAAAGTAGTTGTATGTTTTATCTATGATTACTGTGGAAATTACATACTATGTCTTGAAAAAGTCACATGAGAAGGAAAACTATCAGTAAGCAGACTTGACAGTGGTTGCATGTGAAGGTTGAGAGACATTTTAAAAGACTTTATTTTTTTTCTGGTCTTAAAACTTGTTTCTTTGTTTATATATATCTAATAAATTTGTAAGGGTTCAGTTTATTTCTTACATACTTAAATTGTATAGTTTTATTTGTACAAACCTCTATAGATATGGATTATCTTTAAGTTTCATCAAATTCTTTCCAGGTAGTTCATCCTTTCAAGTACATTTGTATTTAATATCTATCAGATGATTTAGGCTTGGTCTATGAGAATACAGCGAAATATCCCAGGATTCTGAGTAGAGCTCCTCCTCTTACTCATAAAATTGGAGGACGCAGGAGGAACCTGAGAAAGAAATACATCCATACGGAATTTTCCAAATACACATGGAATATAGGTTAAGTGATAAAGAGGAGGTATCCGCTCATCATGGAAAAAACATTACTAAAAAATAACCCAAATGAAATCAATTAACAGGAATTTACATTCAGATACACAAAAATTTAATTGTAAAAACTAAAAAAATAGAGGTACCAACACAAAATTTCAGTGACTTATAAGCAGAGATTTTCAGGCAATGATATGAAAGACAGTAATCCAAAGAGAATGTATGTCTACATGAAAATTTAAAACTTTCTCCTGTCATGAAAATTATTTATACATGTTGTGTGAAAAAAAAAACTAAGAATTGTTTTTAACAAAAGAGAGAGATGAATGCTTAATATAGCCAGTAAAGTATTTAAATGTATTCAGACTTACTAGTAATCTATAAAATGCAAGTAAAATGATACTGATATGTCATTTTAGCCTATTCAATTGAGAACTTTTTAAAAAGTTTATGTTCAGTGTTGTTTTAAAGAAAAGAAAATGGACATTTGAATATGCTATTATAGGCAACTAAATTAACATGCCCTTTCTGTATTGTAGCTTAGTAATGTGTATTACAACTATTTAGAAGTGCATATAATTAAGCATTTAAATCATAATGTACCCTTAAGAGACAATTATACAAGTTGGAAGTTGGTAAAAATGTTCAACAAAGGCATTTTATAGTGTCAAACTAGAAACAACTTAAATTTCTGTCAGTCTGGGAGTAGTTAAAAATGATGTCATATAAATGTAATAATGGTATATGATTACCTTAACTATATTACAGTTAATCAGATGGATATCATAACTATATAATAAAATGCAACTATTAAAATGATAGAATTGTATTTTTGGACAAGGAAGAGATCCTTGATGTAGATTAATCTTAGTGGTTAAGTTTTAGGTACTCTATTACATACATTTGGATTTTTATTTTTAATGTATATTTGTACTCAGAGTAAAATAAAAATTTACTTTTTTAGGAAAAAGTTGATTTACTGTAGACATTTGATTGCTATGGAGATCTGAGATGTGAATGTATCTGTGATACAGTATTGCAGTTGTAAGGGAGCTAGACTAATTCTAAACTCAAAGTACTTAACCACTTTCCAATTCAGTTGTTTAAATACAGGATGACCAAAAACTGCATAATTTTCATTAATTTTTATAAGATAATGTAACAGGAAATATAAAAATGATAGTTTTATCAAATTTATTCAGTACAAGAATCAGCTGATTGAAATGACACCTGCCTGAGTGGTGCTTGGGGAAAACTGTGAAGTGGTTAACTCATTGTTGCTTTTCTCTGCTTTAATTTTCTCTGCTTTAGTTTGAACTAATACTTCCATTTTGAGATTTCTGACAGTAGAAAGGAAGGAATAACATAGCTGCTTTGTTACCACCTTGCTACCTCCATCCTTCCAATCACTCAGAATCCTGAAATTTTCTGTGAAATTTCCTTTTCTTTATCTTGGTCACCCTTACCACTCTCAAAGTTCCACTAATTTTTTCATTCTGTTTTAAAAATTTTACTTCCATTGGTCACCATCATCATATTCTGGGATCTCATTTGTAGAGAATGCAATAACTTCCTAATTGGTCTTGTATCCTTTCTGTCTCTTCCTCTTCAGTATGTTTTAACATTGTTGCTATGGGTTGCTTTGTGTGTGTATGCTTCCAGTGTTGGCTATGAAATTTTAGTTGTCTGGTCATTGTCCTGTCGATGTACACTAGGAAATTCAATCTCATTTGCCTATAATATCCTGCTGCATCATTGATTGCTTTGCCTTTCCTTTTTATTTTTTATTAAGCTTTTACCTATTTATCTTTTTGTATCCCTGCATGGAACATATTATAAACAGAAGTATCATAGAAGAAAGCTAGATGATTCCTTTAATTTTCAGTACATTAGGGATTTTTGGAAAAAATCCACAGTAAAATTGCTGTACATGCTCATGAGTCTCATTGCTATTACTTCTCTTAACTCAGCCATTTCTTGGTTTTGATGGATTCTGTCATTTGTCCATTTGTCTTTGATCCATCTTAAAAAAATGGAATTTTATTTTTCTAAGAGCTCTGTAAAATATACTCTTTCTACGTGTTTTTCCTAGTCTGTGTGATAAAATAACATGTTTTTTCTCATATCTTCATTAAAGGTAGCATTATTCCATAAAACTTTTAATCTGGGTCTTTATTAGCTTTGGGTGTATAACAGTGGGTCCAGTGGATCCATCCTTTATTTTTCTACAGTAAATTTGCACTTTAACATAATATTAGCTGGCTGTACATCTCAGTACTTTTACCTGAGGGATACAGGAAACAGTGTGTTTACCCGCTTGGTATGATGAATAGCACGGTGTTTGCATGTGTGCAAAGTAGCAAAATGGGATTTATACCCACTTTATGCTCTAACTGGTTTTGTGAATGTTTACCCAAGCATCACAGAGGATACCACACCAGTCCAAGATTTGGTAAAAAATTTTTCTTTTGATTTTTCTGGTAGAAGTAGCCCAGTTTAGTACAGTGGGACATTAAAAAACCAGATTTGCAAGTTTTGGAGGTCAAAAGTGAATCATCAGAGTACTAATGCATTGATGATGAAGATGTTTCATTATGGTAAAATAAATGCTTTAATAACAAATGAATGGTATGGGTAGAATGATGATGATGATGATGATGATGATGATGATGATAATGATGACTTCGATGTTGAGCATGTGATCCAGAGTTCCTGTGACAGTGACATAGAACAAGAAATGACTTAATACAGACACAGGGAAAGCAGACCTCCTTGATTCAGATGATGAAAAAACAGCAGTGTGATTATGTATTTGACTAACTGAAATATTGCAAAATGGCCATGCAACAAAATGGAATGATCCATTGTTGGAACTAGGTCTGAAAATAGTGAAGGTCTTGATAGGGGTAAAAGATATTGGACAGAATGCTAGCATTGTCATTCCATATTAGAAATTGTAAGAGATGAAATACTATAAATTGCTGTAAAATACACAAAGGTTGAAGAGAAATGCAAGTAAAACATTCTGTATACACCAATCGTCATATTAAAAATTTATCTAGTATGACACCTCACTAGCTTAACTGAAAGCATTCTGTCTGCTATACTTAGCAGGGATTCCTTGTGGTCATTGCAAGATTGTAAAGACTTAATGAAAAATGTTAGGTAAAAATATGATATAAATATTTGTCCTTGTCACTGCAAAAACTTATGCTTTCAATTTAGACATTTATCCTGGAACTCAGCCATGAGGTCCTTATTCATATGGTAATAAACCAAATGATATTATGAGCAGACTTGTTGCTCCCATTTCCCAAACTAATGGGAAAGTGATATTGGACAATTAGTTTACCAGTTTCCAATTCATGTTATATTTTCTGAAAGAGCACAAATTGACCCTCGCAGGAAGTGTGTGCAGGAACAAAGCAGAAATTCCAAATGAAATGTTGCAATTTCAAAACAGAGAATTGTATAATACAATCTTTAGATATCAGAAAGATATAACATTGGTATTATATATTGCAAAGAAAAACAAACTGGTAATGTTAATGTCAACATTTCACTATGATGGAAATGTTGATAGGGAAACCTCGACAAAAATGAAAACCCAAGATAGAAACTTTCTGCAACAAAACCAAAAGTGGAGTAGATGTTTTTGATGAGTTGCACAGCAACTATGATGTCACTTGAAACAAAAAGCATTGGCTAGTGGTGGTATTTTACTTGATCCTAATCATGTGTGGCATATAGTTTGATAGTTTACAAAGAAAATAAGTGCAAAATATCACAGAGAAATTTTCTTAGAAGATTGGTACTGGGGTCATAAGAGATCATTTACAGCACAGAAAAAACAAAGTGTTTCTGCTCAGGGAACCACGCAAAAAATTGTGGAGCATTCTGGTGAGCTGACAGGGGAACAGGCAAGCACAGTATCAAAAAGACCTACTATGACAAGAGAAAAATGAAAAAAAATGTCTACAGTACCCTACAAGAAAGTACCAGAAAATGAAACGTACATGCTATCAGTGTAAGCAATGCTTGTGTATGGAACATTTAGTTGTTATGTGTGAAGATTGCCTTTGGTGTGACAGTTGAAGCACAGCTTATTTTTATGGTAGATTTCTATTGGTATTTTCATTGTAGTTATGTGACAATTTGTTTCTGATGTTATATTTTAGGTTTTTGTAAGCAAGTACACAACTGATGTGAAAATGTTGATGTCTATTCTAAGCACTCATTATGTATCTGATGTTTTATTTTGTTGATATCTTATTTCTTTGGTAAGTGCACATTGTATAATACTATGACAAAACAGGAAATGAAGAGATGCGACGAAACTGCCACATAGGAAAGGAAAGGTAAGCACACGTACTGTCATTTGAAGCGAGACAATGTGCATGGAATATGCAGTTGTCATGTGGTGAAGACTGCCTTGGGTGTGACAGTTGAAGCAAAGTTTGTTTTTGAGGTAAAGTTCTATTGGTATTTTCATTGTAGTTCATTTAGGAATTTCTTTCTTCTTTTGTTTTTGTTTTTGTTTTTGTTTTTTGAGATAGGATCTTACTATGTGATTGAGGCTGGCCTTGAACTCACTATGTAGCCCAGAGTGACCTGGAACTCACAGTGATCCTTTTGCCTGAGACTCTCTCAAGTGCTGGGATTATAGGTGTGCACCACCATGCCTGGCTCAGGAATTTATTTCCAGTGTTATCTTTTAGGTTTTGTAAACAAGTACACAGCTGATAAGAAAATAATATGAAAATGTCTATTCTAAATGCATAGTACATATTAAGAATTCAGTACTTGATTTTATTGATATTTTATGTTCCTGTTAACTACACACTATAATAAGAACCTCTTGATAAAACAGCAAGACCCCTGAGATGTCAGGTATGTCCTTCAAAAAGACCAGGAAAGCCAAACACGTGTGCTGTCCGTGTAAGTGATAAATGTATGGGCATGCTATTGTCATGTTTGCAGACTGCCTTGGGTGTGATATTGAAGTAAAGTTTTTCTTTGGTAAAGCTATTGTTATTTTCATGGTAGTTCATATAAGAACTTATTTGTGTTGTTCCTTTTTAGACTGAGTACACTAAAAAACAGTCGATGTTGAAAATTTTAATGCTTTTTCTATAAACAATAAATTTCAAAAATTTAATACCTCATTTTCGTGATTTTTTTTCCTGTTAAGTACTCATTGTTTAATATAATAAAACTCATAAAATTAAAATTAATGATTCATCAATAGATATAGTCTAAAGAATAAATGTGGATCTGACAGACCTATGTTTCTGAGCCTTGATGACAAATGAGTGTTATGCTTGGGGCTTGAAAACCTGATGACCAGGATACCATGTGGCATAGGGATGATATGCTTGTTACATAACTGAAAGACAAGGATTTAGTTTAAATAAATGTTCACAGCTGATCCAGCTGTGTGACTTTGGCGACTTATTTAATGTGTTTAAGCTTTAGTTTCTCTCTCTAGAAAGCACCACTGCTTTTGAGTGATTTGCCTTCATTGCAGTATTCTTTCTGTTTGCCTTTTGCACATTGAACCATCTTAAAAACAGTTTTCTAAGAAGACATACAGCTTAATTTTGTGAAAGTATTTACTGAATTGCAAAACTATAGAATTAATAGAAACCCCTTGTTTCATTCTAAGTGGCTTTTATTCCATTTTGTGTATTTTAA
>RJWT010050628.1:0-10824 GCA_004365215.1 Cuniculus paca
TTTACTAAACTGCTGACTTTTCAGAGGATTAACGTGGGGCATAGGCAAGGTTGAGAATGGATGCTGCATGCTTTTAAAAAATAACTGTCATGTCCTGAAAACACTGAATTTTACCCTTGGGTGGACTTTAAGCCCCCAATCCTAAAAAGGCTCCAGTTGCCAACCCCTATTCTGTACTAGAGGTTAAGAAAAAGAAAATTCTGTGCCTAAAATTTGTGAGAGAGAGAAAAAAAAAAAACAGGGTTATAATGCGACCCCAAGTCTCAAAACATGCAGTTTTTCCCTGGTGGTATGAACAGCAGTCACACCAAAAAGGGTGAACAAAAACAGAGATGCGCGATAAACACCATTAACCAGACCTCCAGGTGGTGCGGGATAACCCGGCTCCAAACAGATGGGCAGTGAGACCCCAACACAAACTTTGCAGGCAGGCTGAGGAATGAGACAGCCCAGGATCTGGGGGTGGCCCTGAAGTGTGGCACAGAAGGGAAAGTGGGCAGGGAGGGGTCCATACTGCAGCCTCTTCCCTTCCTCTGCTCACCAGCAACCCTGGCCAGTACTTTCCAGAACTGATGGACAAAGGTATGACAAGACAAAGTGAGGCCACCGAGTAAAACACAGCCACTACTGACGCCAAGCCAACAAGCACAGAACCGAGCAAATCGGCATGCAGGCATAACCCCTAAGTGTACCATCCAGCAAAACACCACCTTGCTGGCAGAGTTTAAGGACACACACACACACATGCACGCCAAGAAATACTTTCTTTTACCAGAGCCATAGCGGAGAAGAAAAAATTATAACTCCTTAAGCCGTAGCGAAAGCTAAATCTTGTCTTGCCTGAACTGCAGCAATCGGCTTGATGTCGCTAAATTAACAAAATGTTCCCTTGGCATTTAAATTCCCTCTCTCTTTTTCTTTCCTTTTTTCCCCTTTAAAGCTGAGTTAGGGGGTGAAGTGTAATAAGTCAAAAGACACAGCAACTTCAAAACAAAATCAGTTATTTGTAAACAATCCTTGGGGAGATTTTTGCCCCTCCTCTCCCCCACCCCAAGAAAAACAGCCCTGCCACTTATAATAGAAAGCCAAGTAAAGATAAATCAATTAGCTTGCTAATTTCTCCCCTCTCATTTATTTAGCTCTGCACTGTATTTGTCGTAATTGACTACAATTATGTTAATTACTAACTCCAGTATAATTACTATATTTATTGTCATTGAGCACGCGATGTACCCACAGCAAAGCTGGCATTTGTCGGGCATCAAGAAAGCAAACTGTCGAGAGGTGATTCTCGGCAAACTGGCGGATGTGGCTTCAGCAAATGAAAGGGCAAAAGAGATTTCATGCAATGTTAGTTTGAAAGCACCGGTTCATTAAGGATATTAATTTTCTGATAACTACACATTTAAGCATGACACACTAGCGCAGTATCTACAGGATTTCGCAATTATTAATGCGTGACAGTTTCAAATGCTAAGTGAATCAATTAAACAGCAGCATTCACAATTCGAGAAGAGATAACTGCTTCATAACTACCTAAGACTACAATTTTCACATGACAAAAAAGAGCCATTGAGGCGCCTTCAAAACCTGACAGGTCAAGAAAGAAGTTTGAAACAAAAGCACCTTACAACCATCATCTCCCCTCTTTACTTGTCAGATCAACTTTGCTAGTGTCTCCCCAGAAACGGTATCACATGCCAGCTGCCACAAGGTGATTTTTCATGTCTTGTCAAAGAAATCTTTTATTCTATTTGCTCTGCATTAACATGTTACATTTATTGATCAAGGGCCTGTTCGGCAGCCACAGCAGGGCACTGAGCTCTCCATGCCTACAGGGCTTTGATGTCCCGGTGACATTCGAGCCCGAATAATGCACATACTAAATGGATTTAATGCAGAAATGTGTTTGGGCCTGACAGTTACATTAATAACAGCCCCTCACACTGATAAATATGCAATTGCGACTATTAAGAGTTACCCAATTACGGGGAAAATATTTCTCTACCTTATAAATAAATCCATCAAGGAAAAAAAAAAAGTTTTAACAATGGTGCATTTTCTTAAAACATTTCTCCAGCGGCAGGAGACGGCCTGTGTGGGGCTTAGCATTCCCTCCTCAGCTCTCCCCCAATTGTTTTTAATAAGTCTTGCTTTATCTCAAGAATGGTTTGGGGATTTTTTTTTTAAACCTCTTTTGTTGGTCTTCCCTGCTGCACCCGTCTCTTATTTCTTCAGAACCAGAGAAAAAGCAGACACCCAGGAGACTGAGAAATTGGGTTCTGGGTAAAGTCAGAGAGGAGTCAGGGGGGCAGGGGGGCACGTGGCTGATCCCTGCAGAGATGGGTCTGTGGGAAGTACCTTTAAAATAAAAAAAAAAAAGAAAAAAAAACTCTCCACAAAACCTGAACATGTGTGTGTCTCATTTAAAACCCTCAGTGACCTTGGGCTGTGGCAGAGTTGGGGGTAGGGGTGCAAAGGGAAAGAGAAAGCAGCTGGGATGGAAGAAACCTTTGATTATTAGAAAAGTCTCGGTCAGGGAAAATTTGTAGTTATTATATCCCCACAATTAAACACAGACACTCACCAAAAAGCACAACTATTCCCCTTTCACCCTAAAGGAACAAGAAGCAGCTAAAATCACCAACATCACTGTCCCACAGGAGACAGAAGAGGCTTCTCAGATAGTGAGTGTGTGCATGTGAGTGAGTTCGTGCGCAAGGAGACACACACACACACACACACACCCGCCTCTTCTTTTCACTTCAGACTCTAAACTCCAGCATGTGGTTTTCTATCTCAAGGTCTACCCCTTCTAAGGCTGGGACAACAAACAGTCCAGTCCCATAGTGTCCACAGCAATCGCTGGGCCATCTCTCCCATGACCATGACCTTGGGTCTGAGCCAAGCTTCTCAGCCCAAGAGAAGAAACAAGGGGATGAATTTTCTGGGAAACCCTCTCCTTCATCTCTCAGCCTATCCAGACCTCCTGAGCCTGCCTGAACAATTTCCCAAACCAGGAAGGCTTTAGCGAAATGAGGGAAGGGAAGGGAACATCAGTAACTCTGGCCTCTGGGGCCTTGCAGGCGGAGCAGCAAGACTTACTCAGACCCCACTACGGTGACATGCGCTGGCTTTTAGGGATTTAACAAGAAAAAAGAAACTTTCCCCCCCATGGAAATACAGGCTTAGAAGTCACTGCCCATTTTGCTGCCATGAAGAAACCAAGGATTTTGTACCAGGAAGGCAGTTTAGAGGAACAGGGAAGCCAAAGTCAGACCCAGAGGCCATTCTATCCCCGCTGCCCCATTTTAACCATTGGGTTGGTCTTGGGCATATCCCTTGTCTTCTCTTGGCCTCAGTGCTTCATCTATAAGATATGGGTCATAATAGTTCCGTTCTCCAAATGCTGTTGGCAAGGAGGACAAACGTAAAGTGTTCTACCCGGTAAGCAGTAAGTGCCGGATAATGTTGGTTGTTATTTATTAATAAGAAAATAAACGTAATTATTGAAGTCATTTGTCCGATTCTCCATTCCTAGACCCCTTTGGAGGACAGATCAGTTGCCTCTCCATACTTATTGGCAAGCCTGCATTATCGTGCAGATTGTAGAGAGAACCACCCTGCAAACTATCTCCGGTAGAATCCAGAAAGCACGGGACACAAGAGATTTTTGTTGCTGTTGTTCAAGACCAGAACACTGAACACCTGTCATTCCAACACTCAGGAGGCTGAGGCAGGAGGATTGCTGCAAGTTCAGGGCCAGCCTGGGCTACAAAGTGAGTTTAAGGCCAACCTGAAATGTGACAAAACCCTATCTCGAAAAGACCAAAAGAACATTTGAACAGATTTGCACTCCTGGTTTCATCCACTACAGATCGGTAGAGCCCCCATCCCCACAGTCACAACAAATTGCTCCCCTTAAGTAACAGAACTTTCTGAAAGAGAACCTGGAAGCCCACTAAGTAGGAAGTCTCAAAGGGTTAAACATCCTGACCTCTCTTTCCACCCTGCCCATAAAAGGCAGCAGTATTTAAAAGTCCAGGAATTTCTTATCCTGGAGGCAAATACTATTGGAAATATAGAGGCAATGTTAGTGGGAGTACTTTCTAAATTCCTCTGCAAGTTATAAAGATCATTGTTATCCAGGAGAAAATGAGGCTCATGAAAGCCCTGTGGCTCCTAACAATTCTCACCAAGTGCCTATCACTTCCCATCCCAGCCTCACCCTTTGTGGCTCAACAATCCTTTCCCCTACCCGAAGGTTAGAAATCCAGGAAGTCAAGAGGACGGGCAAAAGGGAGCACAGAACCACTTCACAGTGCCTGATCTCTGCCTCTCAGTACTTATCCCTTCCCAATATCCTCCCTGCTTCTACAGTCATGAGGTCACTCCAGAGAAGAAAAGGCAGCCAGGGTCTTGCTACTGAGACATCGCCTATTACCTGCAAGTCATTTTCACCTTCACCTTTTAGTTGCATGTTCTTCTTGGTAGCTAGAGACACTAGAACTAGACACTGATATTCTTGGAACCAAAAGATCTTTTTTTTTTTTTAATAGCATTGCTCAGTGCAGAGAGAACAGCTGTTTCAGCATACACAGAACCTTGCCTCCTTAGAATCATTCGAGACTTAACAATGCCCTAGTACTATACCAAGAATTCACAATTTAACCTTCTAAAGCCTGTCTTTGCTTCCAACACCTTTTTCTCTCAAAGCTCACTGACACGATCTTCTTCTAGTGCTTCTCCCCACCAATATCGGCATGCTCCCTGGAAAAGGTCTCTCCACCTGCAGCTTGAAGGCAAAGCCCCTCAATGCAAAGACACAGTTGAATGAAGACCCACTGCCTATAGGACACATCCTAGGAACTGTTCTGCTGAGAGTCTGTGAGGGACTTTTCTCACCCACTGAGTCCCACTGGACAACAACCCAACGTATGATCCTTGCTGGCAAGGACCTAACATACTTGAGATGAGTGGGTCCAGACTACAGAATATAAAAGACAGTTGAAAACTAAGGTATTTGTATCTTAGAATGGTTTAGATTATGCTGAATTAACAAATAACCCCAAAGCTTTAGATTTATTTGTTTCAAGGTCTACATCCAAAATAGATCAACAGAAGCTTCCACTCATGTATAGTTAAAATCCAAGACTGAAGCCGGGTGTGGTGGCTCACGCCTGTAATCCCAGCACTCGGGAGGCTATAGACAGGCGGATCGTTGTGAGTTCAAGACCAACGTGGGCTACAAAGTGAGCTCAAGGCCAGCCTCAACGGCATAGTGAGACCCTGCCTCAAAAACAGGTCTGGGGATCTAGCTCAGCGGTCTAAGCGCCTGCCCAGCAAGCACAAGGTCGTGAGTTCAATCCCCGGTGCCGCAAAAGAAAAAAAAAAATTCCAAGACTGATGATGATAGTAATGGATGAAAAAAAGGGAAATGGTATGCTGGCTCTTAAAGTTTCTGCCCAGTGATCTTCCCAAAGGGTGAACAGATACCCCGCTGAAAGAGAAGAAATGTTCTATAGCTGTCAAGCGCCCCAGCAAGTACCAGAGAGTGAAAAGGGTCAAATCCGGACTCTCAGCCTCACTAGTACCATGTTGTATTAACAGCTGAAGACCTATTACACCCCAGGCAATTTAACAGGCACATTACATACAATACTCAATATTTTAGCAATTATGCCAAGACCACAGAAATAACCAGAAAGTGTCAGAAGCAGGATTTCAAGCCCAAAGCTCTTCCCCCATCCCCACACTGCCCATCTTCACAACTGAGTAGCAAGTTAACAGGCCCAGTTCCATCCAGCAGCTCATAACATAAACAGAGGAAGTGTGGTGTTCCTGGCCTTGAAGAAGCTGTGACAGTATGCCAGGTGTCCCCTTCACTGCATGCAATGGGGAGAAAAGGCAGAGCCACCCATTCGCTACTGGAGCTGCACAAATTCTCCATCCCATTCCCCTCATCCTGGCTAAAGCCAAGGAAGCAACAAGCGAACTCCCACCTAAGAAATTTTTGCTTAAGCAATTAGTCCATCTAGTGCATTTATCAGAGTGATGCTCAATAAGATGCAACTGCAAATAATTTTTAAAATGTAAGGGTCCTGTTGCCATAGATCAATTAAACCCTCTCGCTTTTTTATTGCCAGACCAGCATGAGCATATTTATCAACATTTGCCACAGGAACTCTTCTCTGCCTACAGTGTTCAACAAGCTAAGCAGACAGCTCACTCAAATCATTCAAGGCCCTTGGGAGAGAGGAGTGGGACCACCAGAGAGGACTCAGCACTGCTCTAGTCAGAGAAAGGGAAACCCGAAGGTAGAGCAACTCAGGAAAAAGTTCTTGGCCTTGAGCACATCAAGGAACCAACACTGGCTAAAGGATAGGATTCCGTTTACTAACGTGCAAAGTAAAGATTAAAATATGAATGAAGAAGCCCAAGGGAGAATTTGGGACAATGGACATTCATGGACTTTTAGTACCAAAAAATGGTATAATCTCTCTGGAGGGCAACCTGCTGTCTGTGCCAAATATTCTTGACAATTTTGTCTCTAGGAATTAGTCCAAAGCAACTGATCAGAGACAAGCTCACCAACAAGTATTACAAGTATATTTATAATAGTGTTATTTATAATAGCAAAAATCTAGAAACAACTTAAATGTCTAACAGGAAGCAATAACTTAAGACGCCACTAAAAAGTGTGACACAAGGGCTGAGGATGTAGCTCAGCAGCCTAAGCAATGCCTGGCAAGCATGAGGTCCTGAGTTCAATCCCCAGTGCCGCAAAAAAAAAGTGTCACTTGAAGTTTATCAAGGTGAAAAATGCTTTCAACCCAATGAAAACAACAGCATCAATTTCTAATGGCATTTTTGAAAGACTAGAAAGACAATACAGCAGTAACAATGGTGACTTGTTTTGTATTGTTTTGTTTTGCTTTTTGAGACAGGGTCTTGTTATATACTTCAGGCTGGCGTTGCACTCACTATGTAGCCCAGGATGACTTTGAACTTACAGCAATCCTCCCACCTCAGGCTTCTGTTTGATAAGATTATCAATGATTTTAGAGGAAGACTGTTTCCTTCATACTTTCTGAGCTAGCTGACATTTCTATAATGACTATAGATGCTTTTATTACGAGAAAAAAATTATCTTTGGAGATAAGTATCTTAAGTAGAACTTCATGCAGGTGTGGCAATTAGCTCGTGGTAATTAATGCATTCAAATTCAAGTGGCAAAATGTCACGTGCCCTTGCAGTTACCTCATTAGCTCTCTAAATCCTCTATCCTCTTTCCAGGGTGCATAGTAGAACCCAAAGAGGTGATTTCAGCCCACAATAAGTGTAGTTGACCTAGTTCCCATCCAATCACAACAGAAGGAACTAGATCCAAGCTGGAAAAGCAGAAGAGAGAAATGTTTAGGCCTTTTAAGAAAGACAGACATTTTATTTGGGGCTATTTACCTTGCTCCCTTTTCTGCCTCCCAACCTGACAGGACACACACTGGCTCCAATGACTTAAATTCCCCCAAGACAGACATACCACCTGAACTCCAAGACCCTCTGCATGAAGAGGTAACCAGTTCAGTACTGGACAGCCCAACCGAGGCAGAGGTGGAGTCAGCATGGTCAATGTAGAAGACTGTGAAGTATAATAGGAAGGAAAAAACACAAATAGTAACTTCAAACAGAAGTTCAGTACTTATAAATTCATACTCACTCTTCCTGCCATTATGAACAGGCAGTCATTGGAAAAAATCAACAGAAGTCTTTTACGAATGAGATTAACAATGATGATGGCATGTGGTTAAGAAACAGTGAGACAAAAAGGAATGTTCCTAACATAAATGGTTGAAGCCAACTGCCTCCATAAATCTTGGCAAAAACTAACTACAAATTTGGCTACATAAAAAGGAATTTACCTGAGCAGACCAAAAATGACCAGGGCAATTAAATAAGTCATCAAAAATCTCCCAAAAACGAAAGCCCAGGATGTAATGGCTTCCTTACTGAATGCTACCAACCACTTAAGGAAGAATTAATACCAATTTTTCTTGGACTCCTTCAAACAATAGAAGAGACAGGCATACTTCCAAACTCATTTTGCAAGGCCAGTATTACCCTGATACCAAAGCTGGACAAGGACACTACAAAAAAAGAAAACTGTACCCCAATAACCCTGATGAACATAGATGCAAAAATCCTCAACAATGCTAGCTAACTAAATTCAGCAGCTTATTAAAAGGATCACACACCAAGGGATTCAAGATTGGGTTCAGCATACCCTAGTAAATGTGATACACCACATTAATAGAATAAAGAGTAAAAATGACACGATCATACCAAGAGATGCAGAAAAAGCATTCACAAAATCTGGTATCCTTTCATGATAAAAACTTCCAATAAATTAGGCATGGAAGAAATGCACTTCAACATAATGAAGGCCACACGTGACAAGCACACAGCAAACTTCACACGACTCAACGGTGACAAAGTTTTTCCTCTAAGATGAGGAATCAAATAAGGATGCCACTCTCATCACTTTATCTGGTGTGGCACTAGAAATTCCATCAGGAATAATTGGGGGGAAAAAAGAAAATAAAAGAATCTAAATAAAAAAGGAAGAAGTAAAATTAATCTCTGTTTGCAGATGTCATGACCCCATAAATGGAAAACTATAAAGATTCTTTTTTAAAAAAAAAAAAGCTATTAAAACTAATAAATACATTCAGTAGTTTCAGGATATAAAAATCAACATACAAAAATCAGTTGTATTCCTATATATCAACAAAGAACTATCCAAAAAGGATATCAAGAAAACAATCCTATTTATAATAGAATCAAAAAATAAAATACTTGACTTCCAGACAGTGGTGGGATGCTGAGCAGCAAAAAAAAAGCCTCTGAGATTTGGTGTCCAGATGCTGGCTTATAGCAATAGGACGAAGAAAAGTAGGAGGAAGGGATCCTCAGGATCCAGTAAGGATCTGAAGTAAGAATTGAAGCTCATGGAGAGAGGGAAGAGAGAGACTTCAATAGAGAAGGAGGCAGCTGACCGCATTTTCTCCCTAAGCCCAGACTCACTGCATGGGAGGGCCAGCTTGAACCTGCAGATGCAGTGATTCCTGGCAACCTCAGAGGCCTCCACAGAGAAACACACCAATGGAAAGGAGCAGTGGACACAGCAGACTACAGTGACCGGTGAGTTATTCAGGTTCAGACGTCCCCCAAGAGAGGGCAATTGACTGCTAGATGTCTTAGAGAGAGGCCAACTGAGCTCAGAGCTCAGAACAGCTGTGGGCTGGCTCCATCTAGCAGCTCCCATTGTCAAGGTGAAGCTGCCGAGTTCATGTTGGCAGGAGGTCAGGGAGTCAGATTCAAGCCAGCAAGAGGCACACAGAGTGTTACAGGCTGAACAAATCACACTCCAGCCACACAGTCAGAAACCAGCTTGAATTTAAGGTGCAGGCTTGCCTGGATTATCCACTACCCCACCATAAAGCTATGGTTTGCTGGGATTAGTCAACACAGATCTTGAATCTGTCTGCCTGTGTTATCTACAAGTAACAGCAGAAGCATGCCTTGAAGTGGAAATATTTTTTCTTGTTTTCTTTTTCTTTTTTTTTTTCTTTTTTTCTTCTTTTCTTGTTTTTGTTTGGGCATGGGGAGGTACTGGAAATCAAACTTAGGACCTTGCACTTGCCCAGAAGGCGCTTATGCTGCTGAGCTATATTCCCGGCCCCTGCTTTGATTTTTCTTGATTGTTTGTTCTTGTTTTTATATGAGTGTGAGCATGTGAGGGTTCTAGGTTTGTTGTTTTTGTTGTTATTGTTCTGTTCTATTATTGTTTTTATTTCTTCCTTCTCTCTTTCCCTCCTGTCTTCTTCACCAGTTTCCCAAATTTTGCATAATCTTCCTCTGTGCTCCAGCCTTGCTTTTAATCTCTTCCTCTTCTTCTATTTCTCTATTTTTCCCCCAACCCTTTTAAATTTTCTCTCCTGGGGGTAAAATTGCCATATTGAGGGCTTATATACACTATAAAATTTTCTGGTTCATTTTAGATTTTGTTATATAACCATAAATCTAGTACATATGGTTAAAGTTGGCAAATTAATAGTTACCACAATCCGTCATTTTCTAGGCTGTGTTTGATACCATTGTTATTGTTGGTTGTACTACTTTAGCCAAGGTGACATAACTGTTCTAATCAATTGTTCTTCCCAGTACACCAAGGCTGAGATTGCCTAAGGGTTATAAACAGTACTACAGGCTAGTGCCAAAGAACCAGGGGCTGGACCAAGTAGGTAGTAACTTCTTATCATCAATAAATTCAAGGGATAAGATCTTGCAACAGACTCAAAACCAACCTACACCTGGAAGACATCTCTGAGAAGTAGTCATTGCCTAAGTGTTCTAAATACTAGCAATATGGGCCGGGGATCTAGCTCAGCGGTCTAAGCGCCTGCCCGGCAAGCGCAAGGTCATTAGTTCAATCCCCGGTGTCGCAAACAAAACAAAACAAAACAAAACATCCTTTCAATAAATACTAGCAATAAAGCTACTTGCCATAAACAATTACAAGCATCAATCCAGGAATTAAACTGAAAAAAAAAAAAGAAAGTGAGAAGACATTTAAATAGGATGCAACTCCCTGCCCCCAGACTTCCACTCACCAAAGGCAAACCCAGGTGGCAATGAGATGGAATAATGTGAAGGCCACCCACCTGGACTCTCTGAAGTGTTAACAGCAGAAGTAACAAAGCAGATGAGTGAGGCTTGAGAAAAAAAATCAAATCAGAAATAATTTCTCAGAAAACTACGGAGATG
>RJWT010050629.1:0-10818 GCA_004365215.1 Cuniculus paca
GATCCCCTCAACAATGGGATGGGTACAGTGTTTATTTTATAAATAAGAAAAATGGGTGCTTGGGGGAATTCAAGGCCACCTGATTTATTTTTTTTTCAAATCTTTTTTTTTATTTTGAAAAGAATACAACCAAACAAAATAAAACAGAGTAGAGTCGATCACAACAAAGCAATGAACATGGTACATGACTTCTAAACAGGGTAAAAAGCAATCGATAATGGCTACCATAATGCCTCTTGTTATCTTCAATATAACTGCCCATACCATCAGGCATAAATAAAATCAAACAAAATAGTACACAGTAAAACCAGTAAAAAACAAAAACAAAACAACCAATGCAAAACAATGTAAGCAATGCAGAATTTCAGCATAATAGTAAAACAGCAGTGGCTATCATAATGCTTCTTGTTATCTTCAGAATAGTTGCCTACACCTTCAGACATAATAAATACAATCAAACAACACAGACTAGAGTAAAATCAAAACAAGACAATGAAAGCAATACAGGGTTTCAAAACACAATAATTGGAAATCCTCGATGGCTGCAATTATATATTTTGTTATCTTTAAAATAGCTGTCCATGCCATCAAGTATAATAAAATCCAACACATCAGAATAAAATGAAGCTAATCAGAACAATGAAGACAATATGAGTTTCAAATCATGATAATAGATTAACAGTAAAGGCCACTTAATTTAAGGGTATAAAACCACTGCTTTGCAAAGCAGGGGTCACATTCTCAATACTCCAGTGATCTTGCAGGTTTCTTCTCCTTCTTCTCCTTTTCCTTCCTCTCCCTCTCTCTTTCTCCTTCTTCCCCTTCTCCTTCTCCCCCTTTTCTTCCTCTTCCTCCTCCGCTTCCTTGTTTTTCTTCTTCTTCTTTTGTGGTATTGGGGGCTAACCATAGGGACTTTGCACTGAGTTGCTATGTTACCCAGACTGGGTTTGAACTAGCTATCTTCCTGCTTCAGCCTCCCAGAGTGCCTGGATTATAGGTGAGCACCACCATGTCCAGCTTGTTTTCCCTCTTAAAGTCCTCAAAGGTGCAAGAAACTCAGTACTCATCAGATATTCTAGCTCAATTCTCTCACTTTTTACATTGTTTTTTATTTTGAAGGGAATAAAACAAAACAATAAAATGGAATGAAACAAAACAGCAAGAACAATATTGGATTTCAGAAACAAGACAGAAGGAAATCCCCCATAGTTGCTATTGCATACTGTTATCCTCTAAACAGATGCTCAGACTACTGGCCCCAGGCCTGCAAAGTCAATCAATCAACACAATCATTAAGTTGTTTTTGTACCCGATTGCTATCGTCTTAGCCTGTGTTCCTCCAAATCAGCCAGTTGCCTACACAGTGGTGGCTTTGTGTCTCCCAGCCTGCATGCTGGCTAGCTCACAGGAAGGGTGGGCTGACTCCTTGGTTTTCTTACTGGACTACAACTGCTACTTTTTACATTTCTGATACTCCAATTACATAATGATGGCTTCTGAACTCTTTGTGTACATCCTTTTGTCTCCTTCCAGACCCAGAATTATTAAAAAGAATCTCCAAGTGTCTATCTATCTATTTATCTTCCTATCTATCATTCTATCCATCACCCTATCACCTATCATCCTATCCATCTATCACTGATTACTATATCTATCATCTATCCTATCACCTCTCCTATATCTATCATTCTATCTATATATCATCTGTCATCCTATCTATCACCTACCATCCTATCTACCTATCTATTTCTCTTTCTATCTGTTTACATATATGAAGAAAAAGGACAAACCCTCAGGTGGTCTGATGTACAGGTTCATGGTCCTGTATTAACTGAATGCTATTGCTATACAGTTGCTTATTAACATTGGCTGATTGAGGTTATGTTGTGATTGTGCATTGACATTAAATGTTTGCAGGTGGATATGATAGTGGGCAAAAGTTTTAAAAATTTGTTACGTTTTTGGTTCTAATATTTTTACTAATATGGCCTCTTTTCTTTATATTAAGACAGTTTGACTCCCTCATCCCTTAACTTCTTATTGGCTCAAGAATACAACCTGTGCAACTAACTTAAAGACTTCTTCCGATTGCAAGGCTCATTTTGAGACAAGATAAAAGATATTAGTATTATAGATCTGGTAGCAGAGTGACCTAGTGCTGAGGCTTCCTGGAGATGTAAGCAGATTTGGAGAGATCAAAGGTGAATCAGTGCCCTCTAGTGGTCGGAACTATTCAACAACTTTTTTTTTTTCACTTCAATGGTATGCATTTGCAGTACCTAGTGATTATATTCACTGTGGGGGACTGATAAACGTACATAATACTTTTCAGTTCCCTTCTCTTCCCTATCTCTTTTATTTTTACAGTACAAGACTCATTTATTTTATAGGACCTTATAAAGTTAATTATGCCACTGGTATATAGCTCAGTGATAGAACATATGCTGGGCGTGTGCGAGGTCCTGGATTCAATCCTCAGTACATCCACTACCCTGTCAATAAATTCTAAGAAAGGGACTGACCAATTGAGAAGTTGGTTTTAAAAGAGATCAAATCCAGATTTCTTGATGATTACCATTCTTTCCTAAGATGGAAACTTAATGTTTTAATTTGCATTTCTCTGATGATGAACATTTTTTCATGAATTAATCTGTCATTTGTACTTTTTTTGAGACATATTTATTCATTTCAATTTCTGATTTTTAAATCGAGCCTTTTATTCTGGAAATCTAATTCTTACAAGTTCTTTGTAAATTCTAGATATTAGTACTTTGAGGTTTAACTGGCAAACTTTTTTTCTCATTCTTTAAGCTGTCTGTTCATTCTGTTGATTGCTTCTTTTGCTGCAAGAAGATTTTTAATTTGATATCATCCTATTTGTTGATTCTTGATGTTATTTCTTGTGCAATTGGAGTTCCGTTCAGAAATTTTTTATCCATACTTATGACTTCAAGAGTTTTACCTTCCTTATTGTCCAGGAGGTTAAATGTTTCTGTTTTAATATTTCTATCTTTGAACCATTTTGATTTTAGTTTACTATATGGTGAGTGACACAGGTCTAGATTCAATCCTCTGTATATGGATAGGCAGTTTTCCCAGCACCATTTGCTAAAGAGGTTGTCTTTCCTCCAGCCTATGTTTTCAGTCCCTTTGTCAAAGATCAAGTGGCTGGATGTGTCTTGGGTCATTTCTGCATCCTCTGTTTAATTCCACTGGTTCACATGTCTGTTTTTGTGCAAGTACCATGATGTTCTTATCATCAAGAAATCAAATAGTAACAAATGCTGGCAGGGCTGCAAGGAAAAAGGAACCCTGGTGGTGGGGATGTAAGTTAGTACAACCACTATGTGAAGCAGTATGGGGATTCCTCAAAATTTAAAGTAGGAATTCCATTTGACTGAGGTATTCCCCTCCTAGGTATCTTCCAAAAGAGTTAAAGATATTGTATTACAGTAATATGTGCATGCCCATGGTTATAGATGCACAGTTTATAATAGCTAAAATGTGGAAGTGGCTTACAGCTACAAGAACAGATGAATGGATAAAGAAAATATGGTATTTATAAAAATTGGGGTACTACTCTGCTATGAAGAAGAATAAATTTGAGTCAGTTTTAGAAAAATGCATGCACATCGAATCTATAATAAGAGGAAAAAAGCACACACAAGTTTAAAATCGTATGGTTTCTCTTATATGAAAATCAGAATATAAATAATTTAAAGAACAAAATAAAAGATATATAATAGAAACAAGGAAAGGTATCTTTTGCAAATGGGAATGGGACCAACAGGTAGAAGGAGCAGAAGGGAGAGGAGTGGAGGTAAAAAGAATTAAAATGTGTTATGCATAGGTACCAGCTCCCACGATGAATATAATCATTATGTACTGCTTAGTGATTATTACATTAAAAAGAAAATGAAAGAAACTGAATCCAGCCTAAGACTCACTCTTTGAAGACTTGGCTTGCCTTGGCAGGACACCCACCTCTCTGACTCCAGAATTTCATGTGTAAATTGAAAGGTCAGAGGAAGGTACTAGTGAATGGAAAGTCAGCATGTCCAAAAGGTTTTATTGGAGATCATCTGTAAGTGAAGCCTAGGCAGAGGGCAGATGTGTCCTGCACAGAGTCTGTCACAGCTCTGCTCTGTCACACAGGCTGTGTCCTCCCCTGGCATGGGAATGCTCCAAGCACTGGACTTTGGTTCGTCTACCCTGTATTGCTAGCATTTGGCACAGTGTCTGGCATGGAGAAAGAACTCAGTAAATGTTTACTGAAAAGAGGGAGGGCAAAAGGAGAAAGGTAGGTTGACCTTTATTAATTTGCTCTGAAACTGGCAAGAAAGACAAAATCTTATGAACCAGAGCTTAGCACTACAGTCCTCTGCATCAGAAACATAACTCAGCCTGGTGTCACTCTGGTCCTCTGAGGCTGAATAAGTGGACTCTGATACTGGGCACTTGGTCACCACCTGAGTTCTTTAACTTCTAGTACAAGTGAGGTGTATTCTGCCTTTGAGAGTCAAGCTGGAATTCACGTGAGGAATTCACATTTCTCTGATGGGTAGAGTGTAGTAAGAGTCAGTCTGAAAGAGGCCTCGCAGAGAGAGGAGAGAGCATGGGTTACCTGGAGTCATGGATATTGGGCCTGACTTTCCACTCAAGCAGTTTGACCTTGAAGATTTTCTTCTCCTTAAAGTTTCTTTTTCTGATCGTGCTGTGCAGGGGTCGATGTGGTCACAGCCAGCCGGCCCTTCTGCTCCACCTCACTCCTTGCTTATTTCCTTAGCTGAGGTCCCTACCTTCCTCATGCCCTCCCCTCCTACCTGCATAAAATCGTGAGAAGAAAGACACACGTGAGAAAAATAAAGTAGCAAAAAAAAAAGTGAAAAAAAGGAAAGACATCAAAAGAGAAGCACTAAAAAGAGAGAGGAAAAAAGGAAGAAAAAGGAGAAGAT
The DNA here is from genome assembly GCA_004365215.1 of Cuniculus paca. NCBI lineage: Eukaryota > Metazoa > Chordata > Mammalia > Rodentia > Cuniculidae > Cuniculus > Cuniculus paca. The sequence goes on from RJWT010050629.1 coordinate 4,956, forward strand.
AAATGAGATTTCATTAATTTGTTCTTCAAGTATTTACCAAGCACCTTTGTTCACTTGATGTGATGGTTAATTTTATGTGTTCAGTTGGCTAGGCTGTGGTACCCGGACCTTTGTTTAAACACCAGTCTACATGAGAGTGTGAGATTTTGATTTTTGTTTTTTTGATTGTTAAGGAGATGAATGTTTAGGTCATTAGTCTTTGAGGAGAGTGGCGGGTCCTCCATATTGTCACTAGGCTTCATCCAACTGATTGAAAACCTTAAGAAAAAAAAAAAGCCTGGAATCCCCTGAGGAGAGGGAATCCTGCCTGAAAACTGCCTTGGGATTTAAGATGCAACACCAACTATTTCTTGGGGTCTTCATTCTGCCACCTGCCCTACAGATTTAGGGCTTCTGAGCCCCTATGATTGTGTGAGCCCATTCCTTAAAATAATCTCTCTTCCCCTCCCCTCCCCTCCTTTCCTCTCTCTTCCCCTCCTCTATCTATTCATCTATCTATCTAGTTATCATTCATTCAACCATCCATCCATCCATCCATCTATCCACACACATATGCATACATGTATGTGTGTATCTCCTATTGGTTCTGCTTCTGCGGACAACCCTGACTCACATCTAGTATTGTATTAGGTGCTGGACAGGGTGGTAAACAGATTTTCTCTTGAAGAACTTGTTGTCCAGTAGAGATAATCCTGGACATCTGTGTCTTATATTAAGGGGTTAGAAGTTTATGACTGGCCAGTGCATGGTGGATGGTGAAGGCACATAGGAGGTGTGATCAGTGACTATGATGTGGTTGGAAAAGATTTTCAGGAGGCAGAGCTGGGCAGAGCCCAAGCTTTTGGGATGTTTCAGGCTGAGGGAGTTGTGTGAAGAAAAGCAAAGAGGTGGGAAATAGCTGATGGGCCTGAGAAAGTGCCTCTTACTCCATCAGTGTGTGCTATCATCAGTGTAGTGTCACTTCCTCAGAGCAGCCTCTCCAGCCTCTCTCTGACCCCATGGTTGCACCACATCACATACCTCTGCTGCAGCACAGAAGCACATATGATTTAATATTTGCTCGAGTAATTGTTTGTAGCCTGTGATTTGGCTCTGCAGTGGATTGGAGGAGCTCACTACTGTGGCAGGCAGAGGAGTTAGGAGGCTCTTGCTAAGCTCTGTGGGAGAAGTTGAAGGTGGTCATAGTGGTGGCTGCTTAGATGTTGAGAGAACAGAGTAGGGAGGTGGCAAGGGCACAGGGCTGTGCCCATCAGGGACACACATTGTGGAGGACCTGGTCAAACTTTGAAAGGGGTTGCAGGGCAAAAGCACATAGACTCTTTGAAGAGTGAATAGTTAAACTCTGAAAGGATCTGTGGGGCAAACACACAGGGGTTTTTACATAATGCATAGCACAGCACAGCTGGAAAACAGCTGCAGCACAGTTGGAAAACAACAAGAAGTTTAGATTAGTGAGTCATGTTGTGTTTGGCCATTGTCCCTTTCCCCCCAATAAACTGCTTAGTCTTGGTACAGTTTCTTGTCCAAGCCATTTTTCTTTTTTTCCTTCTCTCTTGCACTTTCTGGTATTCTAAATAAAAGCTGTAAAAGTCTCACTTTAGGGTTGTTCTCTTGATCCTCCCTCAGGCTGATGCTCTCAGGACAGTCCCTGTGAACTGCTTGGTGTTCGGAACAGATTTTATCTCTGAGTAATCTTTTCATCCTCTGTGCCACCACAGTCATACACAGCAACAACAGACCATCTCTTTCTTCTGTTTCCCCTGAACTTGTAGGGGTGTCCTGTACCAAGTAGGTATGGAATGTTTATTGAAAGAATGAAGAAGAAGGCCCGACACATATGACTACTTCAAAAATGTTTGTCCAATGATGATATGGATGAATGAACTTATCACATTTCCAGTAATTTCTGAACAGAGAGTCACAGCTGCTGGAACTGCTGGAACATAGCTCTCTGCATGGAGACATCCTGCTGCCTTCCATAGCTTCCTGAAGATCACTGTGTGAGTATCAGAGCCACTCAGACTGTAAGCACACAGAGAGGTTTCATTCTGCTCATCACAGCTCAAGGTTTCTTGCTTCTCTTTCTTCATTTCTTTTTTTCTTGCTTCTTTTTTCTTTCTTTTTGGAGTATTGGAGGTTGAACCCAGGGGTGCTATATCACTAAGCTATATCCTCAGCCCTTAAAAAAAATTTTTTTTAAAAATTTTTAGAGAGGGTCATGTTAAGTTGCCCAGGCTAGGCCTGAACTTGCAATCCTACTGCTTCAGTTTCAAAGAATGCTGAGATCACAGACAAGGGCCAGTACCCCTGACTCCTTAAACAGAAAATGTGATTCTTTTTGGGTGTGTGGGCTACATATGTCCTTCCTCAGACTTGGTTCTGTAGTGAATACTGATGCTTGTTTGGTCTACAGTATGTATCAGAAATGGTATTGGGTGCTTTACATAATCTTATGTAATATTCATAATTTTTAAAAGTGATAGGATCTCAGTAAGTTACTAAATTGCCCAGGTTGGGTTTCAACTTGTGATTCTCCTGCCTCAACTTTCTAGAGTGCTGGGACTACAGGTGTGCACCACCACACCCAGTTCTACCTCTATTTCTGTCTCCAGTTCTCACCTAAGTATCTAGCACAAGAGTTTCTGTTGTCTGCCCCCATTCTCTGGATCCATTTACCTTTGGCACTTAGAAGCCCCACTGAAATCCAGCTGCTACTTTCACATACCAGTAACCTAGTCCCCCACATCTTTGCAACCAAATCCAGTGGACATTTGTCATCTTTTAACATTTGGCACAGTGGATCCTCCTTGAAACTTACTACTCTTTCGTATCCATGGCATCTCTTTCCTAAGCTCTCTGGCCTCTTCTCAGTCTCTTGTGCATCTTTCTTTTTGCCTCTGCTTGTCCCTTAGCAAATCCATCCTCTGCAATTTAAGATCTTTTTTCTCTTCCATTCAGTTTGATTTTATTTACAACTAGGTTTTCAACTGTCACCTGCAAGCTGTCTCTGTCTCCCTCTGTCCCTCTCTCTGTCTCGCTCAGCCTTGCTTCTGGCCTCCAGCTGTATATCTCCACTTGGTTGTGCCTTAGGAAGATCACTCACACTGAGCACACCAGGACCTGGCCCAACATCTTCCTCCTCCTGTGTGGCCTGTTCCAGATTTCCACGGACTGTTTCACATCTCAGTGAGTTGTGATACTGTATGCACCTGCCCAGAGATGATACAGGAGTTATTGAGGGGCTTTCTTTTCCCCACTTTGCAAGTACTGTTGATTCTTTTACTTAAGTATATTATATTCCCCCTGCTTTCTAATCACCCCTTTCCCTCCCTTATCCCTACGCCTTGGTTCACACTCAGTGAGGCGGTCGGCTTATTTCAAGCCTCCTGCCTCCATTCTCCTCTCTATGCCAACCTCCCAAAAGGATCCAAACGGATCTGTCCTACAAATCAGACAACATTGCTTTCTTACCAAATTTGTCAGTGGCTTCTCATTGGCTCTAGGATAGAAGCTAATGTTCTTTCCATGTGCCTGAGGTGATTCGCTGGTGTCCCCACTGAGCTGCTCTCAGTCCAACAATCTATGTCCCAGCATCAAACACGCTCTGCAGAAAGCACTTTTGCTATGTTTGCCCTCTTGGTGATGCTTTCTCTTCTGTAGCAGTTCAGCTTGAACAGGCCCTCCAAGAGGCGAAGAAGGACACCTGGTATACCTTGACCTCTCTCCTTGGTCCTAACTCCATACAGATCAGCATGGTATTTATCCTGTAGCATCATTGCTTATTTTCCACTCTGCCAGTAAGCAACTTTTCACATTTCTGTACCACAGTTCTAATGCAGAGCCTGATAGCTAGCTCATGCTCAGTGGATATTTCCTGGCATTGTCTTGATGCCCCAAACTTTTTGGTAGCTATTTCATCTTTGCCTGTGGGGCTTCATTTATTATTGAAAGAATAATAAATAATATTTATTATTCAGGGACCTTTCAGGGACTATTCCACACCACCCAATCTGTTTCTCTTTCCTCTTTCTCCTTTCTTAATCATGGAGGTGTCTTTCCTCCATTTTTTGAGTTGACAAAATTCTCATGGCTTGTATCATGTCTTGAATGTTTTTAATTCCATACACTTTTGATATCTGGCTTGTTCTGCACAAATGGACTCTGAATACCTGGGCCACTCTGTTGTGGCAGGAGAGGAATCTGGCGCCAGGGCTGTGAGCTTCCTGGCCTGGCTCCACCCACTCTGCTGACCCAAGCCTAATGAACAGGACTTTCGCCTGCCAGGGCCAACTCCTGGGCTATTTTCATTTCTTGCTTTAGTTTCAGGTTTCAGGTTTCTTCTTCTGACATTAAATTACCAGAAAGAAAAGAGGGAGAGACACGTTTTCTCTGGGAACTAAATTATTATGAAATCATCATGTCCTTCCTGTTAGTGGCAGCTCCTAGAAGACAGGTGGGCTGTTCCTGCTTTCATTGTCTCTGCCTGGCCTGCTCTTCAGAGGTCAGGCTCCTGCCATCCTCCTACTTTTGTTTTTGTCAGTTAATGAAAAACGTTCTCTTCCCCAAATTGGGATACTAACAAAACAAAACAAAACAAAACAAAACAAAACACAAAAACAAAAATAAAAGCAAAAACTTTTCTTATTTGTGAATTTGTTTGCTTAGTAAACATTAAAAAATTTTATACTTATGTTACATTTAAGAAACCTCTGTGACAATTTCATTGAAAAAGGAAAGAATAACATTAAATAGGAATTTGTCTAGAAAACATAGACTAGAGAATTAGATTAAAAGAGGATTAGAAAAGGGGGAAAAGCAATATTTTAGCCAGTTTTACAGCAAGAGAATTTTCAAAGCATAATTCAACTCAAACTACTTTTGTGGTAGTCAAGTGTGTGGGTATGTATGACCTGGTATTTAAAAATAATATTTAAATAAATTAGAAAAGGAGATTAAAAGCATCATACCACAGTGATATATGCGCACCCATGTTTATAGCATCACAGTTTTTAATAGCTAAATCTTAGAAACAGCCCAGATGCCTATCAACTGAAGAATGGATAAAGAAGATGTGGTTTGTTTTATACAATGGAGTATTACTTTGCCATAAAGAAGGATAAACTTGAGACATTTCAAGGTAAATGCATACACCTTGAGCCCATACTCTTAAGTTAAATAAATCAAATAAAGGTGTAAATATCTCATTGTTTCTCTGGTGTGAGAAATCAAAAGTGTAAATAAGGATCAATGTATATAATAGATATCGTGAAGTAAGAAGAAAATGTTCAAATGGGAAGGGGAACTGGAGGTGGGGGAGGGGGAAAGGAAGGAAGGGAAAAGAAAAAAAAACAAGAAAAGAAGGAAAACTGGAAACAAAGCTTTTGTAAATAAGGAAGGGAAGAGCAATTGAAGGGAGGGGAGAGAACTGGGAAAAGAAGAATCAAGGTACATCATTTAAAGGTATAAATTCCCTCTGATGAATGTGATTATGTATACCTGAACTATACCAATAAACTTAATTAATAAAAGAAGAGAAATGACAAGGTACACAAAAGAGAATTGCCTACAGAGAACTGGGCAAAATAACTGTCGCCAACTTTATGTGTCTAGAAAGTATAGGCAAAAGTCATATCGTGAGTTAGTGTGTCCTCCAAATCTAAGATATATGAAATCCTTTTCCCTAGTCCTATGTATCCTTGGAAATAGGACTGGAAGTAGGGTTTTTGATAAGATGAGGTCATGTGGGAGCTGGGTAGGCCCTTAACCCATACAGCTGATGCCCTCACCCGAAGACAGTGTGAAGGCAGAGAGGACACATGGGACTAGAGTGACGCAATTGCAAGCTGAGGCACCCCGAGACCCG
>RJWT010050630.1:0-10830 GCA_004365215.1 Cuniculus paca
TAAGGAAACTTCAGCGCAATGTGCTGGGTCTCTTCATGTTGTCCCTGCTGTCTCTTTGGTTTCATCTTCCCTGCTGCACAATTTAAAGTTTACCCTTCAGTCATCAGGACTACTTTCAGATCCCTTCCCCCACAGACCAAGCCCAGATGTCAGTGCTTTCCAGAACCCAAATCCCCCATTGCAATTCTCAGGGAAGTTCCTGCCGTCTCTCTGGTGGCACCCAGTTATTCACCTTAAAAAGAAGAGGAGATTCTCTCCTGGGAACCTCTTCATAATGCTGTTCACTGTCAACTTTGCCATGTGACACAACGAGGGCTGTCATTCTCTGTCTACCATAATTATATTTACTTGCTATTTCCCCTCCAGATGTGAAGTTCTTGAGGACAAGGCTTCCTTCGCTGGATTCATCTTTGTATTCCCTACAACTGCACGTGCACAGCACAGAGTAAGAACTCAACGGATGGAGTTGCCGAATGGAACTTCATTCAGTTATCATCCTCATCTGAAGTGGGGGGAAAAACTAGCAATTACTGGAAAGACCACTGAATACCAGGCACTGGGTTAGGTCCATTTCTACCTCTGTCATCTCACTTGATCTACGATTACTGTGTAAGGTGGGTATGACCGCTGCATTTGCTGATGGGGACAGGGTTCAATGACTTGCCTGTGGTCATGGGATTGGTCAGCAGCAGAAGCAGGGTTCACATGTCCATGTGGCCCAAAGCCAGCACTCGGTCCTCTCCCTGAACCATGCTGTTCCCCACTCCTCAGAGTGAGTACACATCCCTGCATGAGCTGAGTGAACTCAGTCTTTGCAGACTTTCTTTATGCAAGGGTTAAGTTCCCACCATAGCTGCCCTGATTTCTGTTCTGCCTCCGGCCAGGAATACTCAGCCTCTGCAAGCGGCTGCCACCACAGGGCACCCTGCACTTGGCTTCGTTGGGAGACTTCTGTGACTCAGGGGGGAACTAGACACCAGGCAAAAAGGACACAGATCTTCCATGAACAGAGTACTTTTGTCACAGTGAGAAACATCCTCACCCAGAGTGTTCAGCTGTCCCCCCAGTGCAAACCCGGTTGAAAAGGTCCTTCTATCACACTTCTCAAAGTTCTTTCACTCTTGCTCATTATCCAATTCCAAAGCTACTTCCACATGTTCAGGTATTTGTTACAGTGTTATCACATTTCCTGGTACCAAATCTGCACTGGTTTCTCTTATGGTTTATATCTAAAATGTCCCCCAAAGCCTCGTGTGCTCTCAGGTGGAGATTTTGGGAGTGACTAGATCATGGGTGTGATAACCGGATTAGCCCACTGACTGGTTTACCACAATTCTGAGTGAGGCTGAATGAATTTACTGAAGGCAGAAGACCCACCATGGATGTCAGTGGCATCAACCTTGTAGCCTGGGTAGAATAAAAAAGGAAAGGGAGGTTCCCTGTAACTGCTTCTTGCCTGCTGTATCATAGACTGTTTCTCCTCTGCCATGCCATCCTGCCTTGAAGCCAGCCAACTACGGATTTGAACCTGTACAAGCTGTGAGCCAAAATAAACTTTTCATCCTTTAAATTGTGGGTGTTGGGTATTTTGCCCAGCAATGATAAAGTAACTAAGACCATTTTCTGTGGCTGCCATAATGAATTACCACAAATTTGATGACTTAAGACAATAGAAATGTGTCCTCACGATCCTAGGGAGCAAAAGTCTGGATGAAATCAAGGTGCTGTCAGAGCCATATTCCCTCTGAATGTCAGGGCAGAACTCTCCATCCTCTTCCAGCTTCAGGCATTGCTTGGTTTATGGCAACATCAGATCAATTTGCCTCTGTCTTCACTTCCTCTTCCCCCTCTGTGTTCCTACTATGTCTCAAACTTAACTTTCCTTTCCCTGATAAAGACACCAGCCATTGAATTTAGGGCATATTGTAAATCTAGATGATTCCATCCTAAGATCCTTAACTTGATTAAATCTGCAAAGACAATATTTCCAAATAAAGTCACATTCCTAAGTACTGGGAGTTAAAACTTGGACTTAGGTTTTTAGGCAATACAGCACGATCCAGCCCTTTGTTCTTTTTAATGTTTCAAAAGCCAAAAAATATTCACCATGAATAACTTTCTTCCTGTATTTTAAAATAATTTTCTGGTTAATGGCTTGCATCGCCTTGGAGGAATTGCTGTAGCTGACTGCCAACATTGTATGAAATGAACATTCCTTGTCTGCTATGCAAGGAAGAAAAAGTACTGAGGTAAACTTAGATATGGTTACAAATAACATCCACTGGCCAAAGAATCAAGCACAGCTTAAAATGAGTACAAAGCTGATCATTTGGATGACAATTCTTTTTTTTTTCTATTATCTCTTAGACACCTCAAGGTATCAGACAGATTTGGAATCAGAAACATTCAAGCACAGATTTTAACTTTATCCCTCCTTCCTGTCTTTTAGCAACTTGTTTCTCATCCCCAGAAATGTTTCCCCATTCATGCAGTGGAGATGAAAATAATAAAGCACTGTCCTTTCCAACCTCCTAATTGCTGTGAAGATAAAACTGTTACCACAATAAGCTTGATAAACTTGTATGCATTGCCTATACTATTACTTTCTACTTTATCATATAAATTACATGTTTATTCTCTACAGAACTTTCTCCACCCAATAGTTTTTGTATTCATTCTAAAAACATGCACCCTGGACAACCTTTCTGCTAGTGCTGGTGCTGCAGGTCATGGAACACTCTTTAGAATATGAAACTCTGCTAAAGGAGAGAGACCTGAATGACCCAGCACTCCATGAGTTCCCACCACAGACCACACACAGCTTCTAAGGAGAGGGACAGCCAGACAAAGGTATGGGTTTCCAGAGTGGGAAAGTGAAGGCTTTTGAAAAAGATCTCAGGATTTTAATGTAGCAATTTGACTTAAAGAAATGATCATCTTTTAGAAATTTTAACCAGCCCACAGATTAAACAATAGCAATCTGTGGGTTTATTCTTTTTTAAAGCACTTGAGTATGTTGTCTTTTCAGTCATTTTTAGGGGCTTCAAGGTTTTGGTTGCTGGGGTCTGAATCCCACCCTAGGACATCAGGAATAGAATCCTTGGGGTGTGGTTCCATGTGTCTTCTCCACTGTCTTGTCCTTTCGCTGATGTTTGGACAGAGCAGGTGCCACATTACAATCTGCGGGGTGTAATGTGAGACAGGAGAAGAAGAAAGCATGTGGCAGACCTAGCAGGATAGGCTGGTCCAACCTGGAGGTCAGAGGGAAGGGGTTAGAATTTGTCCTTCAGCAAAAGGGGACCTGGTGACCTGTAAGCAGGACAATGATCACACCAGACATGCCCCAGTCCTTGCAGACACAACTCCAAAGGATCATGGGAACTCCAAAGGATCATGGGACAGAAGTTGCCTGTGCTGGGGCTGAATGAACAGGATCGCAGCTCACAGCCTGGCACACATATAAGCCTGTAGCAATGCTCTGACTCACGCCAGGACACAAGCACTCTGCCAAGCCTGAGCCCCTTAGAGCCTCCTGTGCTCAGGAGCACCTTGGAGAGTGACACACGCTGCAGTTGAGGAAAGACATCCTGCAAAGTCCAAAAGGAGATGCAAAGCAAAGCAGCAAGGGAGAGGGGAAAGAGCAATAGGGGACAGAGTATATGCTCCAAAAATGGAGGGGCTCCCCATGGTTACCCAAGAATAGGGAGTTGAAGGAAAACCTCCAATAACTCATTTCCTGATGGAACAGGACATAACTCACAAAAATATCTGAATGCCAAGATGAGAAAGAATATTTTTTTAGACCACTGCAGGAACTTCTGGGGGGAAAAATACTGTTTTAAAGGTGGTTCTAAGACCAGATAGGTCACTGTGGTGACTTCCAAGGTGATATGAGAACACCTGGAGTTGCGCCGAAGGACACCAAGAGCAGAAATAATAGCAAAAGAGTTTGATAGACTTGAGAGCCTAAGGTGTAATACTCCTACATATAAAAATCTAAATATAAAACCAAAAAGCAAAGATGGAGGAGAATTTTGATGCATGAAACTACCTTTAATCACCTTATTTATTTTCCTGAAAAATTGGAGACAACCTAATAATCCAACTATCAGCTTTTAAAAGGTAGTTATGAAGACTGGTAAATGTGCAAAGTGCTCACAAATGCATAGCTAAGGGATAAAAACAGACCACAGAATTTTGAACACAAAGTACAATTTTACCCATGCAGTAGCAAAAATGATGCACATTTAAAATTTGGAAAACAATTGTTAAAATAATTATTCCTTGTTCTCTTGGGTAATGATCATCGAAAGCCAGTGGGAATACTTTTGGACACCAGTGATCAATGTTAACTGTCAAATCCATCTCTTTGGGCTTCATCTTGCTTTCAGAGTTTTGTCTCTCTAAGGGATTTGGGAAGAGCCATCTACAGAAACAAGTGTGTGACATGAATCTTTCTTTTCTCCTTTTGGAGATATAATAATGCACCTGCTATAACTCTCAACTAGAAATCCCCAAATGATACAGACTCTGACCAACTGTTTCTCTCCTCTCTGGCACTGCCTGTGGCCCAAGTTCTCCTCTGTGAAGGAAAGGGTGAGGAGATGCCCAGAGAAGGTAGCACTGCGTTTGTTCAATGAATGTCCCCTGTAGTTTCCTGGAGGGACCCAGACCAGGTCACATACAGCTCCTTGCCTTCATGAAAATGTAGCACAAAGCAGACCTTCCACAAGTGCTAGTTAAAATGGAACAGAAGCATGAGCAAGTTGCATGTGTAGCCAGCCTCCCACTTAAGCTCCATAAATGCCACAGAGAAGCCAGAGTCTATGGCAAGGGCCAAGCAAGAGAAAATGCTCCTTTAGGCTTTTCGTGTTTTTCTGGGACAAAAACGTCACTTTTGCAAATGAAGTGACCCTTTGTCTAACCCTCGTACTCTATACTCTGTCTAGCAGGAAGTGCCTAAAAAAAGTTTCCTTTCTGGATCAACAGTAATGTCACATCCTGTGAGGCAGAGAATGGGAGGGTGAGTATAGATAAATGTGCTCCAGCCCTGAGGACTGCAACACGAGTAGCACTCACATGAGTAGCACTGACTGTCTACATGACCATGCAGAGCAAGGTGGTGGAAACAAACTGCTTTGTACCAAGAGAAGAGACTGAGGAATAGCAGAGTCAGAGTCCCTGATGGAGTTAGTTAGAAATGCGAGTTGACACAAACCTCTCTGATTTTCTGCTGAGGCCCCTGCTATAAGAACCTGATTGTCACTTGTTTGTGCAAAAAAAAAAAAAAAAAGGCAAAACAAAAAGCTCTAAGTGTGCATCAGCACTAATTCCATCCAGGCTGCCTAAACTACACTGGCCCTGACAAAGACAGAGTGGGTAGGGAGAGCTGCTAAAGGAGGAATGCACAAACCTCTTTAATGAGAAGATTCTAGTCTATACAGTCATCTTGGGCCTCTTGAGCAGAGAGCTGAATTCAAATCTCAGCCTGGCCTCTGGCCAACCACATAACCTTCAGTAAACCCCATATCTCACCCCAGCCTCTTGGCATCATTCTCTGTCAAGTAGAGGTGACCCCTTTAGGAATCTTCGGGGCTGCTATTGGTAACAATCAGCATTGGTGTTCTGACACCTGAAACCTTCCTCTGGTCGTGCTAGGAACCAGTGGGACAACCACACCACTGCCCTCTGAGCATACAGGGTATCTTCTGTGTCACTCAGGGAAAGGAAGAGCCTTGTCAAAAAGTACTCATAAATTGCAGATTGATGGGAGCCCGTGGTCTGCAGTAATTTCTTCAATAGCTAGGATCAATGAAACCTAGAAGGTCATGGTATCTGTCCTCCCAACAGCCCCTGTGTAGCTCTCCATTTGCATTTGCTTCAAATATTCATCTAGTTCATAATATTCAGGTTTGTGAAAAATGTAGCTTTATTTTACTACCACTCAGCCTAAATTCTATTTGAAGCTTCATTCTGCTTGAAGAAAGAAAATGTAATTTTAGTCAATTTTGGATAAACTTAACATTTTAAGTTTGAATTCAAACAGTTCAGGTTTCCTCCATCCTCTCCCTTTTCCCAGAAGCGACATCATAGCAAGGAGCTTCATGCAGTATCGCAACGTTTGTCACAGGTGGGGAAAAAAAAAAAAATATATATATATATACATATACATATATATACATATTCATTGTCCCCAGCCCTCCTTTCTAAGTGGGGAAACATTTGAAGACTAACACTCAGGCTCTTTTGCTGAGGCACCCATGGTTTATCAAAGAAGAGGAGCCAGGTCTTCCTCCTTAAGCCTTTACCCTCTTTGGAGTCTATCTGCAGGAAGCATCCACTGCCCTCTGGGACTCCAAGTCAGGGTATAGTTGTCCTGCACCATCTGTGAATCTGTTATCCCTGGGCCCTTGGTTTGCAGAATTATGAGGTCTCTTGTCTCCACTGAACTCAGTCCCATCTTCCCATCTCACTTTCTTACTCATGAAGATGGCATTTGAATTCATGGTTGATAGACTTCTCTGTCTGCTATTTCTGAGCCTAGGTGATGAGCAGGGACATCGTATATGAGCCCCTTCAGATCCTTATGAGCAGCGTCTGCCCATGTGAGCAACTGGGTCAGCACTCCTCTCTGAAGCCCAGACACACTGTCCTAGCCAATGTCAGCTGATGCCAACTCCATCATGCCAAGGAGCCTGCCCATGCCTCATCTCCCAGTTCACTCCTTCTCAAGGACACCAGGACATGCATGGTCCTTCTAACATTCCTCTGAGGAACACAGCCTCTCCCTGACACTAACTATGCTCTGCCTTCACTACTCCTATGCCGTGATGGTGCAAGGATGTTGCCCCTGGGCTTTTCTGTCCTCTCAAGCCTCCAAATTCCTCTGGGAAGTGTTTCATTTTAGAGACCCACCCTGAATTCATTTTCTAGAGCTGCTGTAGCAAGTAGCCACAAACAGGGTGACTGATAACAACAGATGGATTCGATTCTAGGCTAGAAGCCTAAAAGCAAGGCATTGGCAGAACTGTCCTCTCTCCAGTTTCCTTGACTCATCTAGCTTCAGGTGGTTGCAGATTTCTTGGCATTCCTTAATATAGAATCATCACCCCAGTCTTTGCCTTTATCATCATATGGTCTCTACCCCTGTGTGACTGCGTCTAAATCTAGTCCCCTTGCAGGGATAGCAGTCATTAGGTTAGGATCCATCTGTTACGCCTTGTATCTAGATGCCCACCCCGTAAAGCCTTGCGCACTCGTAGGTGGGCAGTTTTAAAGGTGGCTGGATTAGGCATATGAATGTGAATTAAGGGTGTGATACTGCGATTGAGAGTGTGGATAATGGAAGTCTCATGCTGGGTATAAGTGGCATCAGTCTATCAGATTGTAGCCTGGATGGTTTATAAAAGAACAGAAAGAAGGCCAGCTGCATGTTGCTATTGCTGCTGCTGCTTACTGCCTTCTGCCTGCCACCCCATGGACTATTTTTGCCCTGCCCTGCTACTCTGCCTCAGAGCCAGCCAACTATGGATTGAAACCTCTGCAAACTGTGAGCCAAAATAAACCTTTTCTCTTTTAACTTGTGGATGCTGGGCATTTTGCCTTAGCAAAATAAAAAATAATTAAGACATCGTTTTAATTCAGCATGTCCTTATCTTCACTTGATTACATATGCAAAGACCCTGTTTCAAGATAAGATCATGTTCACAGTTACTAGGGGTTAAAATTTCAACATGTACTTTTGGAGAAACAGAATTTAACTCATACACAGTCCCTTCTTCCATCTTCTCCTCTTTCTTTATTTTGCACCCCAAAGATATTTTGAACTCTAATCGAGTGGGAAAAACACTACCTTTGTTAGGTAGTCTACCAACCCTCTTCCCTCAGGTGTGGACCATAGTTTTTCATTTGTCTGTTTTCTTTAAAAAGCAGGGATTTGACATCTCTGTTTTCTGGCTTCTGTGCTGCCCCTCCATGGAGGCAGCAGATGTCACCTGTCTGTTGGCAGCAGTGAAAGGTCCACAGGAACTGCACATGGAGGGAACCATGTATTTCTCAACGTCATCCTGACACACATAGGTTTTACTCCTTTCTGAGTCTTTCTTGATTTTCACCAGTTTTTGTTTTTGTTTTTGTTTTTTACCTCCTACCACACTTAGGATCTTTTGTCTCTGAGAATTCTCATAAAGAAAGAATGAGAGATGAGACAACATACCTCCTCGTGGAATTGTCCTAAGCAAGGCTTTGCTGGCTGTCGGTGAGGAGGCTGGGTCTAGCATCCTTCTATCCAAAGACCAAAAACCCAGCTCATGGTGTCACTGGAAAGCAGAGAGCCACTCTCACTAAAGTCCATCCTTGGACCAGGAAAGTCCAAGATCACATTTTAGAGCCTTATTTTGAGGGCCCTGGCTCATATCTCCAAGGCACCTTCTTTAAAAGACGGACACCAACAGGAGTCCCACAAACCTTAACAGAAATCTTAGCCACATGTCAGTGTTCCCAAATTCAAGTTGTCTCCTGACAAACATAAACCTCTCATGACCTTCCCCAGGGGTATTTGAAATTTGAAAGTAAATACAATACCATGCTGAAAAATGACAAAGCAACACATTGTCCCCTACATGACAGCTTTGGCTTGCAATCTTTCTACTTTCCCCTGGTACAAAGTTAAGTAGATAATACCCAGAAAGCATACTTGGAATTTGGAATTTTGATATTTTTCCAGGCTAGAAATACCCAGTCTCACACTCTCCTGCCTTGCTGGGTAGCACAAGGAGCCACAAATCCCAATCAGGAAACCACAAGGAAACTGTGCTGTGTTGTAACCTGTGATGCTCAGGAGGCTGAATGTATTCAACAGATTTTTGACCTAGGTTAACTTACAATGGGTTCATAGAATCTCATTATCAATCAAGGAACATTTGTAACTTTTTGACTGTGTGCCTTCAATCTACATCTCTCTGCCCCCCCACCCACACACACATGCCGAATCGAGGACTCTAATGCCCCTCACCAAGGGGCACACCACACCCTTCTTGCCCTAGGGTGAGCCCTGCTTTGAGGTTTTACATACTAAACATTCAGCCCTGGAGCTCAGGGGTAGAGGGCTTGCCTAGTGTGTCAGAGTTGCTAGGTTTGACTCCTGGCGCTGAACAAAGAAAAAAACCCACAAAAATAAAATAAAATACTATTGTTTTCTTGGACGTAGAGAAGTTGTTCTTGAGGAAATGAATCTTGAACAGGTAAGTTTGGGACATTGCCATGGGGGTTGGTAGATGAACTGAAGGAGTTCTTAGAGCAAAGAACAGACCAGCAAAGCCCCACAGCAGAGATGTCATGGCAAAATGGGTGTTAAAGGGCCTTGAGCAAAGTACAGAAAAGGAAGAATACATGAATTCCTGGACAAGTGGTTAAAAGGACACTAGTTCGAGCCTGGGTCTGCTGCTAACAGACCATGTCCCCTAATAAAACTGAACCTCAGTCTTGTCATAGTTAGCCCGAGCCACACCTTTCAGACAGTTAAGGCTTATACTTCCATATTAAGTTACCCAGCCCATGCTAATTTCTCCCTCATTCCTTCCTTATTCAGACCCTGTTACTAACAACCCACTCATGGTTGGGACAAGGAAACAAGTCTGGATGCAGCCTAGACAGAGCTTGGCTCTTCTACCAACCCATCTCTAACCTCCAAACAGGGCCCACTAACTCTGTGGTATGCGTGTCCCAAAGCCACACCCATGGTCAAACGCTGGTGGCTCCAGGAGTTTTTGCTCATGAACCTTTGTGCGACGCCTGGAGTTGGCCAGCTCCTCATGACTGGGTCACTCTGAGCTGAAGCAGCAGCCTCTTTGTCACGGAACACCAGCTGGGGAGCACTTCAGTTTCAGAGGGTGAGGCGAATGCTGAGAGAGAGACATTCTCAGCTGTCCACCCAGACAATGACAGATTGCTGTCTGCAGATCCTTCCTGACTTTTGGCAAAGTAAATGGAGAAGTTTCAATCACAGCAGGGGAAAGGATGTTCCCTTGCTCTTTACAAATGCAGTTCTGGGTGAAGGAAGGAGTTAAGCCTGCTGTTAACCTTTCAAAGCAGGAAAAAAAACAGACAAGAAATATGGTTGAGGTCTCCAGTTAGTGGTTTTTAAAAAATGTGTCAGATTTAATTGAATCATCACAAGTGTCTTTTAAAGGGCTCTGTGTGATCATCCTGTGTGGTTGAAAGAACTTGATCCAAGTGGCAGGCAGGGTTTTGGTGGTGAGCCAATTTCTGTCCTTTCCCAAGCAAAAACACAAGTCATCCCAGTAGCACTCAGCATTATGTAGACCCAGAAGGCCATCAACTGTGGAGCTGGCAACAAGTCCTATAGCCCAGCACTGAGTGGGAACATTGCCAGAAAGGCCAATAACCGTATCTTTCTCCCATGAACTAGCCTACACTTTGTCTGCGGTGCTGTCTCTGTATTTCATTTGCTAAGTTCCTAAACTCCAGCTTCTTCTTCCTGTTTATTCTCTGTAGCAATTAGACAAACAGCAAACCAGGCTTAAACTCCACTCTGTGATTCAAGAGACATCTATCTAATCAGAGGCCTCATGAAGTACAATGGTGTGTCCTGTATCTATTTTTATATTTGAAATAATACAGGCAAAATTGATAGCAACAGCAAATACTTCTTCATGAGCTTGGCAGTGTTCTGAGCACTTTACATGTCTCTAAAATACAAAGCAAATCAAACACTAAGTGCAGAAGCGCATGGGTGTCATCAACCATGCTATCTATCAGAAAACCCTGGTTCTCCCACTTTGACCCCTTAGTGGACTGCACTTCTGGTTC
>RJWT010050631.1:0-10819 GCA_004365215.1 Cuniculus paca
TGGAAAATGGGTCATATCTATTTGTTGTACCAAAAATTCACAGTAATTTCTTTAGTTAAGCATATATTCTAAAATTAATACTCTCACTGAAAAATATATTTATGCTTACATCATTTTTTAAATAAATCACCTTATGATTAAATCATAGTAGAGATTTATTTCTTTTGTAATTATGAAAGTTTCTATCTGTAGTCAAGGTAATGTTCTTAGACTTTATAGGCAATCACAGATATACAGTAGCATCTAGGAGATAAGACTATTAATATGGAAAAACATTATGGTGCATTTTTAAAAATGAAAATGTGTCATAAAGTGGTATATTCAACTCAATAAAATGCTCCCATTATTAAGTTGAACCATATGAAATCAGTAGTGAATGTTAAAAATAATCAAATAAGAACCATTTCTAGTTTTAAACTAAACATCTGTCAAATGTTTTTATATGAATAATGTTCAACATGTATCTTTCCCAGTGGGTACTAATTCTAAAAGCATAACAAGCTTAAGCTTTCATTTGTCCATGTTATTACTAAAATATCATGGATAATTTCTAACGTGTATGAAGTGAAGGTGATGTATGAGACGAATCTTGGCTGTGAATGATAGATCCACTGTGGCTAAGTAGAAAAGGAATTCCCTGGAAGAGCACATCATGAATTAATTAGGAAGATGTGTAAAAGTAGGCCTAGCCTGGAAGGCCAAGACATCAGAGCTATCCATTTAGAACACATCAACTTTTGAGACATCTACCGTCTGTGACATTAGTTAGTGATACAGTGACTCCATCTTATCTGCTATGAATAATCTCAACTGAACCCTGTATTTTTTATTTTATTTTTTTTTTTGCCACTCACTCAAAGCTTGAAATTCTGGGAATGTCTTAGTTGATGTCACATCTTCTTACTTTTCCCTCCTGAGACATTACAACTTTCTCACTTACGCTTTTATGATGAGAGACAGAACTCTGTCTCCAAATTAACTTCTCATTTCTTCCAAATAGAAAGTCCATCTGTATACAGGTTATGTGTGCATAGTCTGTTTAGCCAGAATTCTGTCCTGTATATCTCCATATAACACTCTGTTAGGACAGTGCCAGATTGATAAAAACCAAAGTTTATATTTTCTATATTTTGCAGATGAATTTTTTCTGTATATAAATATTCAAAGGTGCACTTATATAATTCTGAAAATAAAACAGAAAAACTGATGAACTAGAAGTGCAGTTTCTAACACTCAAAATTTTGGTAGTTCAGAATTACCCCATGTATTATTTTTCTCAGTTGTTCATCAGTGTCGATTGTGCACAAAGAATGATACAATAGGAATAAGAAGGGCAACATTATGTTTTATTGTGCAAAATACACCTCTCAGAGCCCTGCTACCGAGTGTGGTTTTCACACATAAGAGAAGCAACACATGTAATCCTTGGGTAGGAGTATGGAATGTTATCTGTTTAACAAAAAGGGAAACAAAATTCTATTTTTGTCCAGTGTACCCATGTGAATTTAATCAAAACTGAAAGGTAAATAAACTTGTTTGCTTATAGTCATGCTTCCTATAGAGGGAAAAGTGCGGGGCACGGTTGTTGAATAAAGTCTTTCTCAAAAACTGAGTTCATCATTTTTGGAGGTGAATTACCTTCAGATTAGCTTTTATCTTACGTGTTATAGATGTTAAAACTTTATTAAAAGTTCATAAAGTGAAAGTCTTCCAGCTTTCCCCTTCCCCAATACCGGGAATCAAACTCAGGACCTTGCCCTTGCCAGGCAAGTATAGTGCTGCAGAGTTATGTCCCAGGCCACTGTGAAAGTCTTCTGGAATCTGAGGATCAGTGTGCTCTTTACATGAAACCTTGGCATATCATATTCCTTTTTCTCTCAGAACTCATACTAAAATATGCCCTATTCCTTCTGCTGAATTAACATTGAAATCGCTTTTATAATTTTTCTTGTAAGCATAGTTGTTTTAAAACTTATATTGTTTACCGTGAATAATGGAGAGGTTTTTAAAACATTCTCTCAAAAAAAAAATAAAATAAAACACTCTCTCTTTTTTGGGGGAGACAGTCAAGGGTGTGAGGGAAATTATACTTTTGATGTTACAGTGAAAAACAGTGCTGATACAAAATTTACTCAAAAGTAATTACAGGCCAGGAGTGGTGGCACACACCTGTAACATCATTACTCAGGTGGCTGAGGCAGGATGATTGCCATAAACTCAAGGTCAGCCTGGGCTACATAGTGAATTCAAGGTCAACCTGAACTACATAGCGATACTTTCTATATATAAAAAAAGTAATTACAGTACTAATAAATCGTGGTTGCAATATGGTATACAGTTGGATACATAAAAACATTCATTTTTTTTTAACTTGTACATAGCAGGAATACAAAATAATAGATTTGTTGTCTTTAAGGCTCTGTTCCAGACAAGGTCTTTTCCACTTAAACAGTGAAATGATTCACCATATTAATGAAAGTAATTCTACTAATAAAGTACTTTTTCTGTAATTGGATCAATTTTTACTGATTCATCGACCATTCGGTCAAAGGATTCATTTGAAGATGGCTAATGGATAATATCAGGGTATTATTTCTTCAATAAGAAACAGAAAACTTCAGGAGTACCTTACTAAGTACTTATTTCTGATCTTAGCGGAATTAGTATGGTGTTTAATCATGTTTGGTGATTTTTGTTTAATATTTAAATGATGCTGTATAAGCTACATACTTAGTATTCCACATCTATGAGAAAGAAAGAATATTATTTTTAGGAGTACTAAAAACTAAACTTCTAGTATTTTTATTTCTTTTCACTTTTTTGTCAGTTATTTCTACTTGGGGCACATACTATAGGCCACAGATACACTGGCATTAATTCTTTAATACCTAGTGTTCCATGTTTGGAATGGGACAAAACAATGGGACATAATAAAAAAATTGTCTTTAAGTTCTGTTCCTTGAATCTTTCTGTGTTATAAATATGAATTTCATTCAAAATTCAAAAATATTGCAATCTTTGCCATAAAATGGATTAGGAGAAGCATCAGCAGAGACAATCTTGTATTATTTTTATTCCTTGAATTATAAAATATTTTTTGTAAATGTAAGCATGAGTATATGGTATTTACTCAATTCCAGAAAACTTAATTGAAACTTTTGTTTTGGCTCCAGGTCTAGTAACTAAGTTATTCACATTATTTCCCTTAAAAATTTAGCACAACTAAACAAAATACAAAGATACTAAATACAGCAATAAAAAATGACTATTTGAAAGTTTTTCTGCTTTTGCCTTCATGTTAATTTGATATGAAAATTATATGTGTGTATTTTGTTATGTCTGTGTATATGTATATATGTGTATGAGTGATTCCTTCAGAATAGAGTAATTTGAAACAATTGTTTATTTGCATTAAGATATCAGTATGCACCATTTCACTTAATTACAGTATTTAGAAACTGAAATGCTAAAGAATTGAAAAGAAACAAAGACAAAAAACACCAACATAGGCAACTAAGAAAGCAGCAGTTCAGTCTTGATCTTCATCTCTTAGCCCCTGAATTAAGTAGAGTGGACAAGAGGAAAAGTAAGAAGATTCACACTCAGTCTTATAGCACCACATGACATCTCTGTTGTTGCTCAGGCCTTGTACTGAATCTCTCACCCAATATCAGTGAGCATACTGAATACAGGCATTTTTTGTTTGTTTAAGATCAGTCATACTGGTAAGATATTTGTTAGTAACTCAACTATCATATATTGACTAGGGAGTTAAATGAATCCTAATAACAGAATTTTATTTTTAGCCAGCTCTAACTGACAGTGCAAAATTATTCAAGTCATTTGCTCAGAATTGTGCATTCTACCAAAAAAATCATTCAGGCTTCTATTTCAGCCTTTTCCAAAATGAGGTCATTATGAAATGATAACCTTAAGAAGAAAAAATTCCCAAAAAACTTGTATTTGTCACGCACATTTCTCCAAAATAGACCAGCCCAGGAGTAAAATAACAGGTTATAACAATATAAAGTATTATTTCTCTGATTTTTCCACACTCTATAAAATTTCAGGAGCTTCATTTTCTTTGTTGATTTTTCCAACAGACAAAGTGGACCTATGTAAATAATTAAGATAGTCCACTCAGGTCATATAGAGTATAATTTCCTTTTGCATATTCTTAGATATACCAGAAAGTTCTCTTGTCTCCTACTTCTGTCCTGTGAGGATGTCTCTTTCTCCTCCTAACACTCTAATATTCCTGCATAATATTTTCCCTGTTCTACACAGACGCTGGATTGGCTTGCTGTGTTACTAATGTGCAACACATAAATGACTTTTTAAGTTTTGGAAATTACTACACACTGCTATATAAACTTCTCGACTGTGATTGCTCTTTCTTTTATGTTTTACAGAGATTTTAGGAAAACAGCTATGTTTATGTTTTCACAAATCTCTGCTACATTTCTTAAAAGAAAGAGAGGCAATGTGATTGATAACCAAATTTTCCATCTTTTCCTGAAACTCTGGGCAACTTTGTGCCTACTTGTTTTCTTCATTCAAGATAATTATTTTTTTATTGAGTTCCATAGTACTTTATGCAAGCATGTCTGGTAATATACTAGACTGGCTCAAGCACATCTGAATTCTGATATGAATGCAATTTAGTCTCACAAAATAAGATCCCTTCACCACAAGCATACATATTTCCAATGACAATGGCCTACTTAAAAACAGGCCACCTTCTTTGTTATTTAAAATATAATAGCAAGTGAATTGGATCCAAATGAGTTATTTTATTGGATTTTTCCCTGAGGTGTCATAGTATACATTTGAGACTGATTAGCCTTTCTAATAGAAAAATAAAGAAGACCTGACCTGTTAATATCAGTTTGGATGGCATGTCACTGGAGTCACTGACTGAGCTTCCTTGAATGAATCAACATTATTCCCCAAAATAACAACATCTAATGTGTTCAAGGTCATTACATAAATGAAAGAACTGAGTGCTGTCTTTTGATTCTTTATAATGATCTACTAACACATTCATTTCCCTAAGAAATTAAGTTTTTGCTGTAATAAGTCCTAAGTTTTTTTCAGGTTCCTAAGAGTATTAAGCCATTGAACCTGACCATAATAGTCATTTTTACTTATTTTCACATCCATTACAAGTGGGTGATACTTTGTCAATTTTATATTGTTCGTGGAAAATACCCACGTGAGCTACTGATGGCTTAGTAAGAAATTATAACTTCAGCTCTTAAGTGACCTAATTTCAAAGAGTTGCATAAAATTGATGTATTGTTGAGGTTACTAAGAGATGAAGTTTAAGAATTTTGGAAACCCCTCCTTTGATGTTCCCTGAATCTTGTCAAGAATTCAGTTCTTACTCTGGTAGCGCAAATGGTTGCAACTTCAGTGCATACTTAAATGATAGAACTGAGCAGATCCCATAAGTCCAAGCATTATATTTTCTTACATCTTTTTCCAAAACCTGTATCCTTTATGCTTCTGGTTTTAAAAAGTCTAATCAATTAGCATTGAAATATTGTAAAGTCAACTTTTGCAAATTTTCAAAATTATTCCTATTTGATATCATGCAAATAAATATTCTGAACAAGAATTACAAAACGATAGAAATCTGGTATTTCTTTGATATTTAATGCACTGTTATGTGAATATTAATCAAATTTATTATTATGAAGATGAAAGTGTTTCCAATACATGCAGAGTTTTCTAATATTAAATTTATGACTTTTTTCTTATGCTCTTACTTTGGTCTCATGAGTTAGAATTAGTAAAAGGCATCCCTTATTCATATAGAATGGGATGAAATAAAGAAAAATGACAAATATATTATTATTTGGGGAAATTTCCAGATATCAATGGTGGCAGACTTTCATGTTTCTTTTTCCTACCACTATAATTTGAACTGACTTCCTGAGAGAAGGTATCCCATTCAAAATGGAGGGATTTGGAACTCCCAAAGTTTTCATACATCAGAAATATCATCTCAAAGTTTCTACAATGGAAACTGACTCATGAGATTAAAAATGGTAAAATAAGTTTTATCTATGAGGAAAGAAAGTATTCCTATTGAAAAAGGTCTAGGCTCGAGCAAAGAAAAAAGAGACAGCTAAAAGAAAAATGTGTAAAAGATATCTCTGAGAAAGGTCACTCCAATTGATGTAGCTTTTTCTGTTACGAATTCCTTTTTATGTGTTTAGCTGTTAAATGTTAAATCTCGCATTGTAAAATGGACTTCAGTTTCACCATGGAATCAGGCCCTAACCCCTGAAAACGATGGTCAGTCTCTACATATGTATTTCATTTTACGTTATGTGCTCTTTGCTCATGCTTTCTATTTTTCTTATTTGGTGCCCTGATATGAGGGCACTTATCTGTCTGAAATGTCATCGTGTGACTGTGTATTGATATTCTCATGTGCAAGTGCCTCAGGGACATTCTTTTCTGATGGATGTTCCAGATGTCAGAGTTTACACCTGTTCCTAAGTGTAAAATGTATATGTTAACCAACAAAAATAAAGTTTTATAAGACCAATATGATTTTAAACTGAGACGCTCATGTAAATGGATATACTGAAGTGCAGAAATACAAAATATCTTACATTTGTTGGAAACATAATTTCTACAAGAATGCAAATATGGCATTTCAAGGGAAGGTTTGCATTAAATATCAGATATTTAAATGAATAGTTAGAGCAAACAATTTCCTGGTTCCCACAGGCTTACAATTTTTCTCTGCACATTTTGGTAAAAGAGAAAACAAGAAAAATTTATAATTTTAATGAGAAATATAAAACCTGCAACATAAATGGAATTTAATGACTTTGTGAGTTCTTTATACTTTATTTAATGAACAAATAAGTTCACAAAAATATAAGAATGGAGAGAAATCTAGATTATATTCTCCACTCTAATACTTATCATTCATTCAAACATCCATTCAACTATTATTAACCATGTATAATGTGCTTTTTAGTGTTCTTGAAATCACTTTGACATCTCTTAGCACCCACTGTCTTATCTGAAAAATGGGTTAAAAATTTCCCCTAAGTGAATATCTGGGCTAAAACTTGTACTTGAAATTCCAGATTCACAATTTGGTTACTTTGAGTAAGATATTTTTCACTGCCTCGCATTTTCTTTCTAGATCTTAATTTCTTTCTCTCTTTCTCTCTCTGAAAAAAAATTGAAAATAGAGACAACAATAGACAATCAAAATTATTTAATGCATTAATTTAAATTAGTTCTAGAAGACTTATGAAGTCTGTAAAAGGTTCTGTGAAAAACAACAAAGAAAATTAGCATTCAGAAAGCCTTCTGACATTAAGAATTATCTGCTCACTAATTTTTTGAATTTTAGACTTCTCTTCTATTGTATTCTCCCTCGTATATGACAATAATACAGAACAAGTCAAATTGAATAATTATTTGACAATAACTTAAAACTGTTATATGACACAATTTTAGTAAATGAACAAACATTTTCATTTTACTTATAAGATGAAAGGTTAGTGGTATGACATGTAATTCAATTTCATAATTAAATTAGATTACATTTTCAGGAAGCCTATTCTGAGAGAGGAAGAAAATTGTCAAGGAAAGGTTTTAATTCCAGTTCCATACTAATACACAAGAACTTAAAAGAATCTTGTAAAAAATCAATTAGAATTCTTGGCAACTACAAAATTAATGCTTTTATTTAAAAATATTACTCTTGTATTTATTCTAAAGACCTATAATATTCAATTTTTCAAAGTATAGATGTGATCTAGATTTTTAATTTGAGATTATTCCATCTACAATTGAAAAAGTCTGAAATGACTAAGTTACTGTTGTAAAAACGCTTCTCAAAAAATGTTTACTTGATAATTAATAAAATAAACTATTAACAAAACTTATTTGAATTGGGATGGCAGTAACAGGGACATTTAAAGCAATGATAAGATTTTGCTAGTTGCTTTCTTCTATAACGTAGCATCTTGCAAATTACAAAAGAGATTGACTATGTATTTATAGTTGCACAGAAATTTAATGCATTGTAGATTTTAAAGGTTATGAAAGCAATGTCCTGTGAACACACATGCACAAACATGCACACATTCATATAGTACAAATTTCTATGTTTCTATCCTTCATTATCCAGGCTATCCATTTTCCTAGATCTTTGGTGAAAAGAGGAAAATAAAAATGTGGACTTGTTAACAGCGTTTTGGGTTTGTCCATTGCCATTCATATGTTTTCAATTTGTTTCACTAGGACATACAAAATAAAAAGAAAATCCAAGGAACCCACCATCATCTTTCCTGGGGCTCTCACATTGCTAGTTAGTCTGTCTTTTTCTCTAAATATTTAGAGTCTAAGTTTGTTTTACATATCAAATTGAGTTATTTGTTATATTTAGTAAAAGTAAAGTATATCTAATTCATTTTTCCAGAAGTGAAAGATCCAAAAGACTTTTTTTAAAAAAACTAGTACTGTACAAACCTTTAAAATATATTTTCTGTTAAACTTTAATAATAGCTAACAATTCGTCTAAATAACCAAGGATAATGCAGTAGATTATGCTCTTTAGTTCCACCTGCATCATTTCAAGGATATAGACATAGATCATAGAATATTTAAGCTATCCTGAATGATCACTTAATCCTTCAAATCACACCTTTAAAGCAACTTTATGCTTAGAAACCTGATTTTTCACAGCTAGTTCAATGTTATTACTGTAATACCTGACAAATTTTCTTTCTTATAGAGTAGAAAACCTTGTAAAATTTTGTAAATGCTGAATGTTTAAAATTACAAAAGATGCTAGTAGTATGATTCATGGTTAAATTTTCAAACTTCTACCTTCTGTGGTAATCCTTTCATTTTTTAAAGAAAATTACTGTTACAGAAATACATGTTTTTACTTGTATTAGTTCATTTATTTTTTTTAAAGTGCTACAGTGTACATTAGAAACTATTAGGAAAGTTGGAGAATATGTCACATAGGAAATACAGGTTATCAGTAGCTAAAGATGTATTCAATTAGACATACAACTTATGAACTGTGTGGATATGTCCTGAACATTATTTCCTATTTCAGGGTCTCTTGAGCCAAAATAGTTTAATAGGCTACTTAACTGATATCACATCCCTGGTTTTCACCTCTATAACCATGCTCCATACAGAGTGATTAAAAAGTAAATCAGATTAAATCATATCTCCTCAAAACTCTCCAACCATTTAAATTAACTTGAAATACAGTCATTACTTGCTTTTAAACCTTACTTGATCTTACTCTTGAATGAAAACACACCCCTAAAATACAACCTCTAGAAACCCTGCGACCTAAATGTAATGATTTGGAGTCTGGAAAAGGAAAAGAGGAGATTTTGTTTAAATCAAAATGTATAGGACATATTGGTTGATGTCTAAGTTATATAAATAAATACGTTTGGTGAAATTTTTTGAACATCAAACTTCTTTGTAATCCTTTTTTGCCTAATTCTGACATTTCTTTAGTAGTATAATTCCAGAATGCTGCTTTAGTGAATGAAATCACACATTTCAAGAAGTATTCTTAGCCATCTCTACCAAAAACATGCTGACACTTGCCAAGTGTGGTGGTGTATCCCTGTAATCCCAGAAATCTGGAGGTTAAGGCAGGAGGATAAATGAGAATTCAAGGCCAGGCTGTACTACATAATTCAAGGCTAGCCTGAACTACATATTGAAACACTTAAAAAAAAATAAAAACAAAAACAGAAGCAAAACTGTGGTCCTATTTAGTGGTCTCTGTTTTCCTTTAAGTCATATCAGTTCCAAAGATGCTTACTCTTACTCGATATCATAGTAATATAAGAAGAATATCAAATTCTTAAATCACATTACTGCCTTTGCCAGAAAATTGCGATCACTCCAAAAGAGAAAACTTTCAGGTTGACTGGTATGTGCTAGTAGCAAAGAAGTGTTATCATTCCTGCTTCTTCATTTTCAGTCCTCTATTGTTATCAATTATCTATCATAAGAGTGATGTTTACAGAAATGTGTGAAGCTTTAGAATGTAACTTAAGATAAATGCTAAATTACATATAATACAATGTACGCATAGAAAATCAGCGTTATACACTATGTTTTCAGCTGTTCACACACTTATCATCAACAGGAAACAACAAGGTTAGCTATGGAATTAAACCAGCTTATGCCGATTTTGCTATTTCATGTGCTGCTCTCAAAGTAATGTCTCTGGAAGAAATCCAAATAGGAATTTAATTCAATAGTACTCTATTCTAAAGGATTGACAATGGGACCAGACGTACAACAAATGTGACTGGAGGGCACAATGTTCTGAGGAGAAAAAAATGGCATATCTCACATAAAAGATGAGCTGATTATAAGGAGCTGGGGGTTCATAATACGCTCATGCTTATAATAACAAGAAAAAAACAACTACATAAAATAATACAACTTACACTGTAAACCTGAAGATTTTCTATCTGCTTTATTTTCAGCTAAGCTTTTTGGGTACATTATATGCTAAATTTTACTGCCACTAGTACAAAAACCTGTTGTTTTATTTCCCCTTCCTTAGAGGACTTTTCCTCTTGATCGATTGTAAAATAAACTTTTTATTAACAGTACTTGTCGAACATTATATTTGTATAGAGATAGGAAAGGTTTTAAAACTAAATGAAAACTATTATCTGAAATAGCAAAACGTCATTTATTTAGCTGAAAAATTTTCACTTATATTACTATAAATATAAAACAGAATAAAAACCACTCATTTTTAAATTATTTGAACATGAGACAAACC
>RJWT010050632.1:0-10823 GCA_004365215.1 Cuniculus paca
ATCTGGAATTAAAAATTTTCCCCACTGTAAAAGACAAAATTGCTGAGTCTATAGTCTTTTCATTATTTCTACCTTTGTGTTTTGGGGCCCACCAGTTGGCATTATAGCTGGTTCTCAATTATTTATCTAAGAATTAATAACTTCAGATTGTTGTAACCAAAGTTATCTGCTATTGTTCACCATCCTAAATTCTTAATGTCTTAATTCTTAGTGATATATTCATTAACTTTATGGCTTATAATTGAACCATTTTAAGTTTCTTCATTTACTTAAACTGTAATAAAATCTTAATTGCTTTTCATTCTTTGATTCAACCAATCAAGGAAAAGAATTTATAAAGATGAGAAAAATAATTTTTAATATAGAAAGAAAGATGATCTATCAAGCCAACCCCCCACTGTATTTTTGCAATGAGAGATTAGGGTCAAGTGGAAGGGTGAGCATTCTCATTATGCTTGTTAACTCCTTCAGGAAAACTTTTCTGAATGTGAATTATATGCCAGACCTATATTTCAAATGAAATGAATGGCTCAATTCTTCAAGAAAGTTATGACCAGTTGGAAAAACCAAAAACCTAACCATGTGACTTACTAAACACAGAGTGGATGGTAAGAAAGCATAATAAAAACTACATTAGACTGAGAAATAAGGAAATGTAACCCAGAAAAGATGACATATGAGATGAGTCTTCAAAACTTGAAAACTCTATCCAGACAGCAGAAGTATTGTTGGTGGGCAAACTGATGCATGGGAACATAAAGAGCAGTACGAGCTAGCCTAATGGGTTGGTGGCACCTTGCATTGTTTTGTGTGTTAAGGCTGCCTGATGGATGTAGGACAGCGCAGGTATCTTTATGGAGAAGACATACCTACTTCACAAAGTCACAGATTGTGAAAGTTTTCATGATTTCCTTTTTCTTGCCTTTTCATCATTATCCTGAAATTTTTGCCTGAGTTGTTAGAAACCCTTGGAATATTCAACATTAAATAATATTGATGGGGTAGCTGGATATTTATTTGGGACAATTTCCATACCAAGCACCTTATTGAATAAAATTGTGATCCTGAGCCTACAAACAGTGCTAACATTTTGTAGACATTTTGGATATTCCACATTCATTTGTTCTGTCGATAAGTTAGGGGAAAATGAAGAAAAATTTCTTTCAAGTAATGTATTTGTATTAAGGATAATTTATTTGCTTTTGTAGGCACTGGGGATTTAAAAAGATGCACTACAAACAAGTCATTCCTAAATACCAAAAACAAACAAACAATGAACAACAAGAACAAAAAACCTATCTGAAAGCACAGTAACATTTTTATATATTATCTGAAATAAATTTCTCTATTTTAGCATTCTGTAAGTGGGGTTGTTGTTCAAAAAACCTACTTATTTAAGCTACATTGGAAGAATGAGTAGAAATGACAGTTTTAACAGTGAAGAAAAACATGGTTTTCTCCTTTGTTCTGCTGAAATTGTATCTGTTCAACTACATATTTGATTTTCTTTTACAATAAGCAATATAACTTAAAGAAGATAAAAAATTAAGCTAATGTTTTATTAAGGATGGCACTACTCATCTGGTTCAAAATATCTGCTAATAATAGTAGAAGACTACATATATGATGCCACAATGAAATCCTGACACAAGCCTTTTGTTATGCACTGTCAAAGTGACAGGATAAAAAGTGTCTCAGAATGTAATTCTAGAAAGTAAGGAAAGCACTGAATGAACTTTGGCTATTGTTGAAATCATTAAATGTATTTTTTAAAGATCATTTTTGTACATGTGATGAAATAATGTGTAGAATATGTCAAGGCAGAAGGAATACTTAGTTGTGAAGATTTAATGATTTCAAAGGAAAGTACTCCCCAACCACAAATCACTATTCACAGACAAATTGTAGGTCTGTCTAATGGAGCTTCCTATTTTCCTTGCATAAGTCACAAGTGAGATATGAATTTTACATCTGATGTGAAAATATGTACAGTTATGGCTCCTTTGTGGCTTGCACAAAAAAGAGGGAAACATTGTATATCTTTGATGGAAACTGAAAGAACCAAGTTTTATAACTTTTCTCTAAGAAAACACATAAAAATCCATCATAAAAAAAGCTATTGAGCCAAAGGGTATTTTTTATGATCATGCATCTTCACAAAAAGAGGACAAAATTTCACTGTTAATCTGAGTGATCACTGCTAGTTATATAATATGCAAAAGTGTTGAAGGCAAAAGTTTTCTTTGTAAAAGTTTGGAAATGTTGAGGGGCAGTGAGCTGAGGTCCTGGTTGAAAGGGAAGTATGTGATACCTCTTCCTTGAGGCAAAGGATGACTGTTACAGCCTCAAAATGAGTGGACTAATTAGGCTTTTGGGAAAAGAAATTAACTGCATCTAACTTGAGTACAAGCTTTAGATCTCTGTGCTTAATGATTCTTGACTTGGAATGTATGATTACGCATTAACTCACAATCTTACCATAGTATTAGTTCTGCCCAGGGTTTAAGAGCTGCAGCTCAGAATATATACAATTACTTCTAATTATCTTAGGCAAAGAGTCTAATTGAGGTTAAAAAAAGAAAAAACAAAAACACCGTGGTAGTTTCTGTGGAATAGCCTTTAGATTTTTACTATTGTTTATAAAAATTTACTATTTTTCTATTAAAAAATATTTAGCAGTGAAAGCAGTTAATTCTGGGGCTAGCCAGTGTCATATGTATACAAGCAACTGGATCCCTCCATTTCCACTATGTGTTTCTGCTCAGATTCTCTTTTATCTTCCAAACCAGAGGTAGTTGAACAAAATGGGAAAGAAGCAGGAGGATCCTATGACAAATTACTGTGGCCAAGGGACAAGAGAAAGTTTGCTGAGAGCTGAAGGAAATTCCTGAAACGATGCTATATTCATCTATCCATTTATCCATTCAACAATTATATTCAGGGTTATTTACTGTGTGCTGAACTTTTTATGAAATCTGGAAGTTACATAACAGATGTGGAATTCACATAATTAGTTCACTGATGACTTGGAGTATGAAGCATATTTTTAAAAAGTATGGAGCAGCCAATCTATATAGTGAGGGTTATTGAGGCAAAAAGAGATAAAATATTCTAGAAATAGTTGATAGAATATGGTGACTTCTGGGGTCCTAAGAAAGAAGCAATGCATTTAATGACCTGAAAGAATTTCAGTGCAGTTGGTGTTCAGTTAGCAATGGGCCTGCAGAAGGAGGCAGATGTAAATATGAGGTACCATGAAAATCATCTGAAAGAGCTTTGACTTTTCCTATTGTAACTAAAACTCTATGGCATGTTTTAAACAGGAGAATAATGTTTACATTTGTATTTAGGACACGGAGGGAGCTCCAGTGGCCCAATTGGTTAGCACATGGTCCTCATACAGGACACAGTTTATTTAACTTCGTTAAAAGGGAAATAATACACATTTTATGCTCAATGGCCAGATAGCATTTTGCAAGTTCTACATGCTCCCATTATAGCATGAGAGAAACTGTGGGCTTCACATCAATAATAGGTGTGAGTGTGTTCTGATAAAAATTTTGTTTATGAAAACATGTGACCAGAGTAACTATAGTCTTCTAGCTCCTGAAATGTGTCAAAGAGAAAGGCCTGAAAATGATCAATATTTGAAGTAGAAAGAAAACCTAGAAGGCTAATAAATCTGTATGACTGAATACTCAGGTATTGGCAAAGGTAATGGTATAACATTAATAAATGGACATTGAAGATATTTAAGAGGTTTTCATGCTAGATAGAATATGTGTGATGAGAAATAAACGGCAACGTTAATTTTCGGGTTTGTAGCTTGCATAACTAGATAATAATGAGAGAACTCAACTATGTGTGAGACACTAAGCACTTTGTATGTGTTAACTCATTGATTCAATAACAATTGTACAAAGTTGAAATTCTTATTTTCATTTAGTTTATACATGAGGTACAGAGAAGTTAAGGACTTGGGAACGAGCTCTGTTAACAATGAAATGTGATTATGTACAAATGCATAGGAGAAAGAGCCAATAGGCTGAAAAAGGTTGAAAATACTGGCAAGGCTAATAACCATGAAAGTATGATTCCTCAGAAAGCAGGAGGAGGTAAGATACAGAATGAAAGCAAATATACACTAGATTTGCATTGTATGCCTTTTGTTGTTGTTTTAAAAAGATTAAAGGAACAAAGGATATAGATGGAAAGTGAAAGGTTTATAGAGCTGGAGTCAGTAAATGAAGTCGTCATTTGTCTATGTCTTATCTATAAATATTAAAGACATATATATATATTCAGTTAAGATAGTTACACTATTAATAGTTCATTGAAAAGAAAGGTATGTGCCTATATTGTTTGATCAATTGTTCATGCCTGTAGCTTGTAATAGGAGCAACTACTTTGAAAATAACAATATACAATGTACTAAAAATGGTTACTCTCCTAAAATCTTATTTTTAAGTTTTGTACTTTATTGCCTTTTTGCTTTAAAATAAAAAATATGAAGTCATAGGAAATTGACTTTGCTATTTCAGATTAAATTTAATGCCACATATTCAAGTTTCTTTGAGCAATAGGATATTTTAAATGATACTTTATATTTTATCCTCTTTTCTCCTAATATCTAATGTAATTTTCTGTTATACCAAAAAAATTTATTTGTTTCCAAGTATTCTTATTTGATGTTTATAAATTGGAACATTACAAAATATTCTTGTTTGGATTAATTATAATTTAATATCTTGTAAGATTTGTAAAAAAATTTAAGGAAAATGAATTATTTAGAGAAAAAGAATTTTCTTCTCTTATAGATCACAAATCTGTGACCACCCACTTTCCATATTAACTTCCTATCTGACCTTCAACATGCTTTCATCTGTACAGTTTTATCAAAGTAATAGCCTTTAAAAATAGTGTAAAATAATACATATTAAAACAATAGATTAGGTAAAATATGAGAACTATATTAGCTATTTAAATGTTTAAACTGAAACTGGATATACACTAAAATATGTATTTACTAAAAATTAATATTTATAGACAAGACAAATGGAAAAGACATGATATTCTTTTATATTGATTATACCTATTTGTCCACTCAGGGACTAGATGAGGACCATGTGAAAAATGTTTGTTTAGAAAAGCAATTTATGGATTTTTTATTCAGGCAGTGATAAGAAAACAGACTCAGTATTTAAAAGCAGAATTCAGAGACAAATGAAAGTAGTCATAAGTACACATGACAAATTTACACAGAGGTTCTATTTTGGCATATGAATGCTGGTATAACAAATACTGTCAAGTGAGTTCTTAATACTCTTCAAGATTTCGTTTTATAAATATATAATCGCAACAAATCCATAGGATTAGACTTATCTCCATGATAAGACTCACAGTAATGTTCATTTCAAGTAGTACATTGCTTACTAAGAAGAAATCTAAAGCTACTTAGTGTATTTTTTCTTGCTAATTAAATTTGCAGAAGTATAATTTTTCTCTAGAGTATTTCAAGTATTTACATTTATGTCTTTATCATTTGAATCACTTCTTGTTTTGGCTAATGTCAATGGATAAATTTGAAATTGGGAATCTTTAAAATTAGTTTTTAATGAAATAAAGTATTAATTCCTTAACATAATAAAACAAAACACAAATTAATAAAATAGCTAAGTGATACAGCAGAAAAACATCACTCAGAACACTCCAATAGATGATTTATTTAGTTATACCTAACATTACCATGGTAATATACTCATAATTGCTATCTTACAATATTCATGGGGTAAATACATCAACATAAATTTCTATCTTTTACTTAATTTTAACCCTAAGTTCCAAAAACACAGATTCAAGTTAAATTGAATAAGGGTTATGTACTTTAGAGCTTTTGTAATATGGAAGTTCATGTGTTCAAGTTTGACTCTATGGATTCTACCAACTAACAGAATAAAGAAAGAAAATGAACTCTGTTTCTACGTATATCTTTTTATCAATAAGAGACATATCAACATTGATGTTAATAACTACCACAGTGTAATATAAAACCATTATATACATGTTGAGTAGCAGAAAGGACAGTTGGTGAATGGTACTAAGAATTTTTAAGATGAGAATTCTCGACCTAGCTCTATAACTTCATGGGAGACTCTTGGCAGTTTAATTTCTTTCCAGCCCTTAATTTGTGAAAATAATGTGTTTGGAAAGAGTTGACTTGATTTATCTATAATTCTTGGATAATAAAGCTATATGACTACAATTAATTGACCTTTTACTTTGTTTCAGAAATAGATGTTAAATGTTCCCACCTCCCATGTGTGAGGTGGTACTTTGACAAGGGAAGTGGATGAGGGAGGAGAGGCTCTAAATTCATCAGTGAATATATTGATGACATCATAATTTGCTAGCAATATTGAGAGGGAACATAAATAAGAGTTGAGAATTGGTTAGAGACACTGTATCGTGGAGGCATGACCTTGCGGACTAGATCTAGTTTCCAGTCTTGGCCTTTGGTGAACTCTTTGTCTCCCTGCTTCTCTGCTGACAGGAAGAGAACAGCTTTCTTTCTCCATGTCCTTCTGCCATGATGATACTGCCCTGCCTGAGGTCGAATAGCAATGGGGCTAGCAAATACATACCATGGACTAAAACCTTTGAAACCATGAGTCAAATTAAATCTTGCCTTTCCTTCTAGTTGATTTTCTCAGGTACTTAGTCACACTGACAAAAATCTTAAAAGTATGATATAGTATTTAACTTTGACAGACACCTAAACATTGTTTTTACTTTTTCTTTACTAATGATGAAAAAGTGAATCAATCTAAATTAAAAGAAAAGTTAACTGTGACTTTTACTTAAACACAGTAAATTTCTGTACATCATCATCATGACCACCATCATAACTACTAGATAAACATTGCAAAAGTGCACCAGACATGGTGATTTCGTTAGATTGGTACACTTTCATTGTATCTATTTCCCTCTAAACTTATTTATACAGAGGCCAAAGCCTGATACACTAAAGTTCAAAGTATAGCACATTATTCGGTTTATTTTTATGGAACACAAGGTTTTGAATGAATGTTCATTGGAACAAAATACAGAATGATCCATAATACTCTCATTTTTAAAGTAGAGAATATAAACATGTTGAATAATTTATTAATATTAGTCATCATTGTATTATATAGATAGAATATGAAGATTACCCACCTTTATATTTCTAAATTTAATGTCATTTGTTAAAATCTATTATAATTTAAAAAAATCCCCACAAAAGCCTTGGAGCACAAATAGCTCCTTATTCATTTTATATAGGGGCAGTTTATTCCTTAGTCAATCTCAGTTATGGCATAATAGAGACTTATTTTGCCTTTCAGTATTATTTTTTTTGTATTGATATTTGCATTTTACTCACTTTTTTATACTTATGTCACCGAGTGATTCAAAGTCACTAAGACTTTTCTTAAAGAGAAAATATTTCATCCATATAAATAAAATCAGCATATTTCTTAGATACTGGTTCAAGCTATTTTGCCATTTTTCTCCTAAATGTGAATTCTCATGGATCTGTGCATGAAAGTTATTAAGCTGAAAATATTTACTAGCAAGAAATATTAAGCAATATTTATGTATTTTATCAGAACATAGCTTTTGTTTTCACAAATACTTGACATCTGGCCTTTATATTTTACAATTTTTACATTCTTTTATCCTTTTAAAGACTTGTATGTGAAATTTGATACTAAAATATAATCATATAAAATATTTTGAACATTAACAGAGGAAAAAATAAAATGTCAACCTTGGCTTAATATGTGAAATAAACTCCAGAAAAAATAGTTGTTGGATTCATAGGGAAAAAAGAAGAGTTTGACATAAAAGAACGTTTGAGAATGATAAAAGTGGAAAAAAAAAACCTCAATATTTCACTTATATAGAAATATTTTATAGGTGAACATTTAGATGACTAGAGCATATTGTAATATATGTATTATAAGCAGAAAACCACAGAGAATGAATTTTCTACCATCTATTTTTTAGTTTAAACCATGAAAAGTAGAATGGCAGCAGAAAGAATGACAGGATGCTGACATTCCTGGTTTAGGAAAAGCCAGAGAAATGGAAGGAGTTACAGAAGGTGCTTCAGAAAGAGGCAGAACATGAGCAAGGCAAAGTCCTCAGAAAGTAAGCAATGCTCCACAGCATTCCAACATTGAAGGCAAAAGAAGTAGTTAATAAATAGGCAACCAGCCTTTAACATTGATTCGTTTGCAAAAATATAACAGCAGTATTATTGTACAGGTATTATCATTAGTAATTTATTCATCTTGAAATGAGATTCAAAATAGAGAACACACCTGCTGCATAGAGTTGGTAAATGAGGGAGCTGTTACTTGAAATCAGGTCTGGGAACTACCAAACCTTTATTGTCCTGACACTTGGCACTAAAAGTATACCTATTCAATCATAGAAGATTTATAGGTTCCTGTGAATTTAATATTACAGAAATTTATTTTTTGGAAGATTGAATAGGTTAACTTGGAACATTACCTTTACTTCCAATGTTTTTATTTTAAACTCTTTCTGAGGAAGAAATTCATCGAAGAAATATCTTATTACCATTCTGTTACTATAGTGTAACTTTTCCAAATAAAGACAGGTACTATATATGATACTTCACAAGGATACTGCTTTATTACCCTTCTTCTCTTGGTTAAATATAGTGTACAATAGTTTTGGATCAGTCTTTACTTTTTACTTTCATTTACTTCTTACTAACTAAAAAGAGCTAAGAAAGAGCTAGAGAAAATATGCTAAAAATGAATCTCAATATACTAGAGATGAGAAAGTAAGAGGCAGTGATCCCTAAAATATGAAAAATAAACATACTGAACCATACAACTATCCTAGCTTCCTCCCTGGACAGTTTCTAAGCTGCATTGGGAAGAGATATTTAGGCAAGGTTCAGGTGTCTTCTTGAGGTGAGGCGATCTAGGAAACCAAGCAGTTAAGTTCATGTACCCAAGGAAGAGCTACACAGAAAGAATGTGAGAAGTCCACTGAAGTTTCCTACGTGTTCACTTTACTATGGACTAGCATATGCATATAAAAAAAATAACAGCTTACAGAATACAAAGGACATCCTGAAAAGACTTGAAGGAACAGCTATCACTATTCATCTTTCCCAAGAGCCAGAAGGAGAATCACACAGTATAGGAGACATGAATTAAAAATACTAACCAATACTAAGAAAAATCTTGCCTCAGTGGTAGGGGAAAATAATACAGCTCAGATCATGTTTACAAAAACATAATAACAAGACATTTCTGATCACTCAGAGTCAAATGATTCCCAGTAATTTAACTTCATCACCAAACAAAGGTCAAAAACACAAAAGTCAACTCCAAAAAGGTAAAATTCAAAAGCCTAATAGAAAGTAAAAATAGTTGAGGTATGTAAACAGTACAGAAAATATGAATCATCATGAGAAAAATCAATCAAAATTTAAGTAGAAGTGGCATATGTAGTAAAGCTGGTAAATAAGAATATTACTACAATTGCTCTGTAAGCTCATAAACATAGAGGAAGTATAGAAATATTTAGTAGAAAAACAGATTTTTAAGAAATTCAAATCCGAATGTTAAAGATGAAAATTTCAAAGTCTAAGGGAGAATCCAAATAACTTTGGCTTTGTTGATGACATCATAAATACCAAAAAATTGTGAGAGAAAGAATTGATAATATGGACTTCATTAATATTAAAAATATGGGCTGGGAATGCAACTCATTGGTACAGCTCTTTGTTGCCATGTTCAGGGTCCAATCCATAGCCATACAAAATAACGGTAATAGTGATAACTAAGAAACGTTTGAAAAAACATCTGAAATTTTTTTTTTACAGTAACAAGAGAATAAAAAGCCAAAGATTAGGAGAAAATATTTATTAAAGATACATCTGACAAAAGACTATTATTCGCAACATGCAAAAACTTTTAAGACTCAACAACAAGGAAATAAATTGACTTTAAAAAGTACCCAACTACTTTTATACAATGGGGTATTATTCAGCTATAAAGAAGGATCACATTGAGGCTTTTATAGGTAAATGGATGTGACTTGAAACCCAACTCATAAGTGAAATAAACCAAACTCACATGTGTAAGCACCGCATCATCTCCCTAGTGTAAGAAACTGAAAGACTCAATAAGATGCAAAATTCCCAATAAATATGGGGGAAAGGTTCTGAAGTCCAATGGTGTTTTTATTCTTTGATTTGATTGGTTTAAGTCTTTTCTACTGTTTGATTGCAATATGTGAGAAGATAGGAACAGCTCTTTTGAAGCAAACAGGGGACAGTAAGGTAGCCATCGTTGGTTTCTTGTCTGATTTGATGGCCTGTAATGCTTTCACTCATTTGTTTTATCTGGTTTTATATTATTTTGTTTTGTTTGGGTTTATTGTCTGTGAATGTATGAACCACCATTTTGAAGAAGGCCAGAGACACTAAGGTAGCCACTGTTAGTCTCCTGTTGTTTATTTTGAAGACCTGTATTGCTTGCAGTGTTCTGTTCTGAAATGCTATGTTGTGTTTGACTCTATTCTGTTTTGTTCTGTTCTGTTCTATTCTCTTTAAAAAAAAAAAAAGTACCCAACGACTTCATAGACACCTCAGCAAAATGTAGATGGCAAATGAGCCTATGAAAAGATACTCTACATCACATATTACAAGGAAAATTCAAGCAAAAATAACCTTGATAAACTACTAGGACAATGATACCACCAAATGTTGAGGAGAATGAGGAAAAAGAATAATTCTC
>RJWT010050633.1:0-10818 GCA_004365215.1 Cuniculus paca
CATGTATCAAACTTTTGTTAGTTGAATATAGGTTACTTTGTGTGCTTTATGGAATCCAGTTAACTTTTAATAATAAAGCAGTTGTCATTTGATGTTTTTTTCTGTATACTTGAATACTAAATTAGAAACTAGACTTCTTTGTAGTTTATAGTAATGTAAAGCTGTGTTTGGGTAATGATTCCTCTTTACAAAAACTTACGATCTTTCAAGGATTATGGAAACATCCATGTCCATTTTCAAAGTAGATGCTATAGTCACTAAAGCTGTTATTTAACAAGTCATCTTTAACTAGTGTAGCTAGTTTGGTGGTCCTTTATGCTTTAACTAAGTCCTGATTAAAGACTGGGTGTTTTCAGAGATTGAAATTGAGACGCAGGCACTTGCTTAGAGTGACCATGAGTCCGATGCTACTGAACTTCAAGTTGTATGATTAATAAGGACGTACCATGAAGTACTTCTGTGTGCATTTTTATGCAAAGGATGAATTAATTTACTGAAATGAGTAACTCTTGGTGCCATAAAAAGAGACAGGGAAATAAACGGAGATATCCCTGCACATTATTCCTGGCAGGAAGAAATTAAGTATACGCTACTGATAACTCTTAAATTTTCTTTTCTGCAGGGGATCTGCTTGCCCCAGGAGTGCCTTAGTCCACTTTCAGGCAGCCGTACTGTCATAAAAGCTATCATATCTCAACAAGCTGTTTCTGAAGCCCTAAACAACTAGATTAGTAGATGGCTAGATAAGTGCTACAACAGATTCCTTTGTGTGTTGATGGCATTGTTACCCTTTATTATAATCCTTACAATTATTTTTTCCTTCCATAGTAATACGGCTTCTTCATTAGTTTAAGCTGCTGTGGATAAGTGATTCTGTTACAGTCCTCCGCCTATTCCTTATTACTCTTCACACTAAGGTAATGCATAACAACGTTAAACATGAGCTGAATTAAAAGGTCCGATGACACATTAAAGGGTTTTTGTGCATTTGAATAGGTGAATAGTAAGGTTCCAAAGTCACAGGAGTTTGTTTCTTCCTTCCCTGTCTGTCTTTCCTCTACCTCCTCTCTCTCGTGATACCAAGTATGGAACCTAGGACTTTGCACGTGCTAAGCGAGTGCTCTATTATTGAGCCCTCAAGCAGTTTTAAAAATTGAGTATCTGACTTTTAAAAATGTTTGCCTGATTAATGCGAAGTATGTAAGTGGGACTCCCATGTACCCTTTACAGTTCAGTGGGATTATGGAAATAATACAAGGAAAGTTGAAATAAGCTAAGGAAAAAAACCTAAGAAAAAACTTACGACTGCACTCACCTTCAAGTGTAATGTGTGTGACTGTCATCAGGCATGAACCTGATATGGTTGTCTGTATCGTGGATACCTTTCACTCAACATGAAAAAATTTATTTTGATCTCAATAAAAGCATATTTCTCTTATCTATTTTTCTTGTCATAGTTTAATAACATTCTTATCCAACCTAGTAATCAAAAGACTGAAATTCATATCTATCTATATATATATATACTTTTTTTTTTTGTCAAGTCCTGTTTAAAGTATCTCTGAGACTTCTCCCATCTCTCCAGTGTCCTTGCCATTATGACTTTTCACTGCCTGGTCCTGGGTTCCCAGGTCACTGTGTGGATAGCCACAGGCCTGTTTCCTTATGTAGTATTAATACAGGTTTACACTGAATTTTGGTAACATTACTAGAGTGTTTATCACCTGCTTTTCTACCCAAAAGTTCTTTCACATGTCATTACAAGGTTCAGATGTGATTAAAAGACCATCTGTGTCCTTTCTTCCATCCCCACCTTTTAGCTGATCTTTGGTAGCAGGGATAGCATTGCAGTTGCACATCCCATTTGTGTTCCTAACACAGTGCATGGAACCTAGCGTTCAGGTTCTGTATGTGTGTGGTACTGAGGATTGCACCCGGGGCCTTCACACCGAGCTGTTCCCAATCCGCCCACCAGCTTTTAGGACACGGTCTCACAAAGTTGCCGAGTTGCCCAGGCTGTGCTCAAACTTGTGATCCTTCCGTCTCTATCTCAAAAATGTTTTTCAGAAATCATTAATCACTAGTTACTGAGTTTTACCTTTATTGTATGTGTTTTGTTTGTCTTTACCTTGTTTAGAATATATTCACAAGTTAAATATTTTAATCCAGGTATGGTGATGGCTCAAGCCTGTAATCCCAGCACTCTGGGAAGCTGAGATGGGATCACAGGTCATACCTGGGCAAGTCAGAGAAACTTCATCTCAAAAATTGAGTAAGAAGGATTGGGGATATGACTACCAAGGCCCTGGGTTCAATCCTCAATACCACTAAATAAAAAATTAATTTTTTAAATATGCTGTAAAATCAATAAAATCATCTAACCTAAATACATCTGAGGGACAGTGAGATCATAAAGATAAACCTGACACTCAAAAATGTGAAAAACAGACATTAAACAAACTTGTTGAGTATTTCCCCAATGCCAGGAAGGGTAACAGATAAAGGCAAGGCATATCTCTTTAAAACATGTAATAGTAGAAAAGTTTACAGTATAAAACATCTATGTAATAGAAAAGTACAGTATAAGATGTTGCAATTCATGAGGTACAGTTAAATGGCAGTTTCTGATTAACACAAATGAGTTTGCAGAGAAGGACTGGCATAGCTCAAAAAAGTAAACTTTGTAGGTGAATTCTAGGCAAGAACAAAGGTCACACGTACAAAATCTCAGTATAGGAACTAGATGAAGATAAGCACAGGGCAGTTTAGCGGCTCAGTGGGACCCTGTCTCAAAATGACAAAATGGGGAGGTCCTGGGTTCAATTTCGGGTATAAAAACAAGAACTTTATACACACCATCTGTTTTATTCTTTGTTTTCTTTTGCGGGGGTTGGGGGTTGTGTTTGTTTTGAGACAGAGGTCTCCCTGTGCAGTTAAGGCTGACCTTGGACTTACTAGCCCAGTATAGCCTTGAACTCACACGGGTCCTGCCACAACCTTCCTAGTGATGGGCTCACAGGTGTGTGCCACATTTTTGGCTCTTTTTTTTTTTTTTTTCTAGTTCTGCCTTTTCCACATACTTCCAAATGTTTTATTTTGCAATACTAGAATTGAACCTAGGAGCTTTGTACTGAGCTACATCCCTGGCTCTTTTGTTTTGAAATAGGGTCTCACTAAATTCCCCAGGCTGGATTTGAATTTACAATCCTTGTGCCTCACCTCCCAGAGTGCTGGGATGACTGCCATGCCCCTGTGCCCAGCTGTTGTTTTGTTTTTGAGACAGGTGTCTCAATACTTTCACCAGACTGAGTTTGAACTCTCCCTTACCCTCCTTAGGAACTGGGATCCCTCTCTAGTTTTCACACAATACATTTTCAGATACTTTAATCATTATAGGCTCAAGGTTTTCAAAAATGCTTTGAAATGTGGCAAGCCAATTTAATATTCCTATGTCAAATTAATACATGAAGGTGTTAGAGAAAGGAGCCTTCTATCTGGAGCTCCGGGAGGTCCTGGCACATACCTCAGGGGCACATTTGACTACTTACTGGTATTCTGCATAAATTTGCATTTGGAGATAGAGTTTACTGTTTTAAATGAACTTGTAAAGCATTACTTTTTAATAACATCTGTGGCTGAGTCCCATCTTTTTTGAATGCCATGTCTCACATGATTTTGATTGGTGAAGCAACCTTTTAGTTTGTATCTGTGTAATTGGTTTTGTATTTTGTTCCCAAGTAAGTATTTACTTAATAGAATTTTATCTTTATAAATAGAATTTTATGTCCTGTAAAGTTTCATCTCATTTTATAGAATTTCATCTCATCTTTCCTGCCATTCCATTAAGCATTTTTTGTTTTCATACTCTGTATACTCCGAACATACAGCTTCCCCTCCTATTTAATATCATGACATCTTTTTTAGTATATGTGCTGTCTAAGGGAACTCACGTGTTACATCTTTTTAAGAACATAAGCCTACAGCATGTAGTTAGTATCTGCATCTCAGCATTCTATTTAAACATTGAAACTACTATCAAAGCCGTAACTTTCTGTCAGAAATTAAACTCAGGCCATCTTTCTGTATAACATGATCTAGGGAAGGAAGTTGATTTTTCAGGTGAACCTGCTTTGCAGGTCTCATGGTCATTTGGTTTCTCTTTGAATTCCACATACTGGCTGTGCATTTTTTATCTGTTGAAAATACACATTTTAGGCTAAGAACAAAAAGGTGAGTTAGGCAGTTGTGGGGGTGCACGCTGCATGCAGTACACTAGAGCCTCTGAAGAGCCAAGGCCCACTTTCTCCAAGCATCCACAGCTCTCTGCCCAAATCACCCCCACCTATTTCAGCCCCCTTGCCTTGCACAGGTTTCAAATACGTGTCCTGGTTTGATTTTCCCACCACGAATCTCAAAAAGATACTTGGCTAACTGTCCTTTTAGACTCCTAACTCCAGCTTCTTGGCCCAAGTCAACACAGTTGGCACTGGTGGTGCGCGAAGCCAGTAAGGTAGGCACTGAGACTCACTATCTCCATGTGCCAGGTGATAAGTAGCTGAATTAAAACTTTTCCCAACAGGGATTTGGAAGAAGACTCCATCGGAGGTGACTACCTTCCACAGTAGAATGTGTCAAGCCTTTGAAAAATACGGGGAAAAATGAATGCAAGGATAATGGGAATTGACTTTTTGACTAATTGTATTGATACCCTGCCTCAGTTTGCACAGTTGGACTACAACAAAATACCATAGGCTGGGTGGTTTAAACAGTAGAAATTTATTCCTTTCAGCTCTGGAAGCTGGAAATCCAAGATCAAGGTGCTTGCAAGGTAGATTTCATTCTGAGGCCTCTCGTGGCTTGAAGCTAGCCAGCCACCATCTTGCTGTGTGCTCGCATGACCTCATTGTGTGCTTGCAGAAGAGGAGCAGGAGAGAGGAGCATCACGTCGGGGCTTGGACTTCAGCATGAATTTGTGGGGTGCAGTGCATCTGTAGCAGCCCCTATAAAGGGGTAATGAAAAATTGAGGGCAGTTAGCAAACTGTTGGAAACTGAATCAACACCAGCCTGCCTCTTTGGTAGCCGCCAAGAAAGTTTTATATCTCCTGCTGTGGGAGACCAGGAAAAGCTGATAACAAAACTATAGTATTGTTTTGTTTTATTTTGAAATACTTTTTTTTCTGTAGGCTAGCTTGACATTATGTGTTTTTTGGTGCTCCCTCCCCACCCTTGCCTTTTTGAGATGGGCTCTCACTGTGTTACTAGGCCGGTCTGCAATTCAGGATCTTACCACAGAACTCAGCCTCCCAAATAGCTGGGATTATGGGCTTGCCCTACTGCACCTAGCTCTAAACTTGGAAGTAAAAAGACTTTAAAAATGTTTGACGATCCAGCTGGGGCAGGTCCGTTGAGGTCAGGGCCAAGGTTGAAAAATTTGAGACCTTGGTAGATGAGATGGAATCATGTTATGACTGAATAAGGCTTTGTGTTCCTTGACACTGAAATCTTAGGGCTCATAAAGGTTGCATACTCCTCTGCTTAGGGTGTTAATGTCCCCTCCTTATGAGAACATCCATCTGGTTTATCATCCGTCTGCCCCTCATCTTCTAGTTGTCAGGTCTATACCTACGTTTAAGTCACAGCATAACCCACCTATGATACACTGGCCCTGGCCCTAGTAATGGAAGAACAGCACTGTCTTCCCTGAGTGCCTGCAGTGATTACTCAGCAGAATCCTGCAGGACCCAGGGTGAGTACCTGGGACGGAGTTTTGTAGATGCTTGAACAAAGGGGTTGCAACATAATAAGGACAAGTGTATTACCTTAGGGACATTCTTTTGGCCTGTGGACTTTAACACCCCGGCAAAGTACCCCAGGGAATGGTATGAACTCTTTACCAAGGTAGATCATAGACATCAGGAGGAAAACTGTCCACAGTAAGCCAAACTGAATGCCTGAATTGCCATAGCAGATGATGGAAAAGGAGTAAAAGGTTCAAAGAAGTAGACGCGCTGGAGCAAACATACGAGGTCGGAAGACACCCAGAGGATTTTGTTCTAGGAGAAGGCACAGAGGATAGTTGATCAGCAAGGCCATCAGATGTTTCTGAAATGAGCACAAAAATCATTAGGTGCAGTGGTGGCTGTCCTTAGCAGCCACTGCTGATGGTAAGAGAGCCTTCCCAAAATTTGAAGCCATACTCTAAAAATGTGTGCCATCGTCCAGAATGTTGTGTATGTAGTTGAACTGGAGGCCTCTATATGGAGTATTGCGTCTTAATAGGAAGAATCCATGAGTCCTGGAACAGTGGCCCCCGATCAAATTATTTTTGCCAGGGGTGACAGCAGGAATCCCATTGAACTACTAATGTTGCACTTTTCCATGTGTCCAAGGACAAGTTGGTAAAAAAGCCACCTTGGCAAGGATAATTGACCGTGATTTCCAGCTCAGGAATCTAGACCACTCA
This sequence comes from Cuniculus paca, assembly GCA_004365215.1. Classification (NCBI taxonomy): domain Eukaryota; kingdom Metazoa; phylum Chordata; class Mammalia; order Rodentia; family Cuniculidae; genus Cuniculus; species Cuniculus paca. Next base: position 6,465 of record RJWT010050633.1, read on the forward strand.
AGTCAGTCTCTTAGGAGTTTAGAAGAATAAACTCATTTTACTTGAACATATTGTTTCCCAAGGTGTAACAACAAAGTTCTTCAGTGCTATTTCCTAATTATGAATGTAGTTTATTGAAGGAATTTTTGAAGAACAGTGCCTTCTTGGATGTAAGAAGAATGTGAATACATAAAACTGAACAAGAGCAAAAATAAATACCTCTGGAAATATCACAAGTCATGGCAATTTACTTTGAGCTTAAAGTAAGTAAAATATGTATTTTTATCCCCACTTGCTTGCATATTGCTGCTATAAATCAAGAATTTATTATTTATTAAGTGAATGATTAAACCAGGAAAAGTTTTAGCTTTATGTTCAAGGATGGACTCCCGCTTAGGCTGATTTTGGTGCTTTGGAATTAATGTAGTTTGAATTTTTACGTGGCCGAAGTGTTTTCTGTATTCACAATGCCATAAAGATAATTTCATGAGCTCATGTGTACCTTCCAGAGATAGAAAGTAAAAAGACACTGTTTTATGTCTGTCTGTCTAGGAAAAAAATTATGACTTGATTCAAGAAAATGTTGCTGAATGTTTGACCAATTTGGCTCAGTCTTTTTCCAGTAAGAGCTGGAATGATACCAGAAAATATACTTTGGGGAAATAAAACTTTACAAGCTGGTTCTGACGGAGAGCCGGGTTTGAGGATGACTTTTTAATTCATTTCCAAGTTTCATAAGCAATGTTATGTCTTTTTCAGAAGAGTGGAAGACAAAGTATTTTTCAGCTATAACTTACTATAAATCAGTATTAAGAGTATAAATGTGGAGGAGAGTATAGCAAGGGAACAATAGCAAAATAGATAGTTTTATTTTCTTGTAGAAAGCAAGGAGACAATTTAAGCAACTTAAAATTTAGGAGAAATATAATCCTGTTTATAAATATGGGATTTTACTTGCCAGAACTGTTTTGAGATCACTAACAAATCTCACTAGTCAAAAGAAAATTGAGGTTAGTTTTTTTTTTGTTGCTGTTGTTGTTGTTTTTAACTGTGTTATTGGAGTTGTTTTTAACTGTGTTATTGGAGTAGGAACCCACAGCCTTCTGCATGTTAGCCCTGATTTCCAGCTCAGAGCCAAGCACTCTGCTATAGCCAACCCCATCCCAGATTACTTTTAACATTCCTAAATATTCTCCCATTTCTGCACATTTCAAACAAGACCTGGACCTGGTTTGAAATAGTAGATCTATTTTTGGTTGCAAATAAAAGCGGTGAAAGGGATTTGTTGGTTTATGAAAATAGAGTCTATGGATGGTCCGACTTCAGAATAGCTGAAGGCAAAGACTTTTAAGAGGCTCGCACACCCAGCTCTGATTAGCCTTTTTCTACAGGTGGATTCTCCCCAAATGGTGGGCTAGAGCATCCTGGACAACTCTATTTTCCCAATTTAGTAACTCAAAGAAAATAAATGTCTTTTTGCCAGTGCTTTTATATTCACTTAAAGGAGGCTCTGGTTGGTCTTTTTGGGGTCATAGGTCCGCACTACTCAACCATCACCAAAGCTGTGCAGGTGGGTCTTTGGTCAGAACTGAGTCTCTGGCAGTGAGATTCCATCAGGGCACTGTGGGATAGGGGAGCAGGAGTTTCTCAATACACATGACCGTGGTGTTGGGGAACTTCGAGGCGCAAAGAACATCTGCCTTCACTGTTGAACTATTTGAATTGGCCAGAAGGCAGATGACAAATCTGAACTTGTGCATGTACTAACCTAAACCATTCCAACCTATGAAGTCGGGTGTGAATGTAAAATCTCTGGGGAGTGGAGGGATGCGACAGGGCTGCAGCTAGGGACAATGGTTAAATTGCATAGTGATTTAAGTTTCATTCAAGCAGTGATTTAAAGTTAAAAATAATGTAAGGTTCCTTCAATACGTTAAAATATAAAACTAACTATGAGCTTATGGCATTGGATGAGAGTGACATGTCAGTTTTACTGAATTAGTCTCTAGGACCTAACAATTCAAAAGCAGGAGGCTGGAGCTGAAGTGATAATTCAACACTGCAGTAAAGCCTACAAAGACGCTACCAGAAACTCCTTCAGCACATTTTAAAGTTGTCGCTATTCTATGATAAATCTTGGATAAGATACATCAAACATAGCATGCTAATTGAATCTTCAGGTTATTAACTATATGCCGAATACGGGAGTGTATGTAAGTTGTAATAGTGTACCTAGTAGACTAGATATTACTTATTTTATTCTCTATATTAACCTATGTTTTATAAGCAGTTGAGTAAATGAAAATTTTATGCCAAAATTAGTAAGCTGGAAGTAGCATTCAAGTACTTCATATGTTAATTGAGATTATTTAAATTATGCATCATTAGTTTGCTTAGCATATGTTTTATTTAAAATATTAAAAGACAGTGTTCTGTACATATTGGGAATGTCACAAAAATGTCAGCTTACTGAAATGAATTCCTGTTGGTGACCAGAAGACACTTCTGAACATTTTTCTTTTTTAAGTACTTGTTAGGTAAGCACTCTTACCACTGAGTTACATCCCTAGGCAAACATTTGATTTGGTGATCTTTTTCCTTGGCATCATTATTTGGAAAATTTTCTTAAATCAAATAATGTGCAATTAATTAAAAGCACAAAAATAATTTAACATATCAACTAGATTAGTATTAATTTACAAAAGAAAAAATAACCAGTTACTTTGTATAGAAAAATTATAAATCGAGAGTTTTAAAAACTTTCCTCTGATTTTTTTGAGACAAGGTTTCACTATGCAATTCAGGCTGGCCTTGAACTTACTCTGTAGCCCAGGCTGGCCTCGAATTTGCAGTGATCCGAGTGCTGGGATTACAGGTATGTGCCACCATGCCTGGCTACCTTTGATAGTTTTAACATAATTAGTAAAATGTTATCTGTACAAGAGAGTAAAGTGCAGATAAGCTTAAAAACAATAAAAGGTAACCATCATTCTTCTCAGACATAACCTTATAAACAATACAGAGACTTTTTTGGTGGAGTGGATAGGATCTCCCTTTGTAGCCCAGACTGGCCTTGGACTGGTAATCCTGCTTTAGCCTCCTGAATGCTGGGATTATAGGCACATGGAACAATGCCTGGGTTAGATACACATATTTATGTTTGATTATACGTGTAAGTTTATTATTAAATTGAAATCAAGCTTAAAGAAAAGCCAGGCATGGTGGTGCATGCCTGTAATCCCAGCACTCAGGAGGCTGAGGCAGGAGGATTGTTGTGAGTTCAAGATCAGCCTGGGCTATAAAGTGAGCTCAAGGCTAGCCTGAACTGCATAGTTGTCTCAAAAAGACAAAAACAAACAAAGTATAAGGAAAGCAGCTATGAGTTATCCCTGTGTATTTATTGGAATTAGCTAAAATCTAAGCAGAGACAACACCAGATGCCAGCAAGGACATGGAGCTACAGGAACTCTCATTCATTGCTGGCAGGAATGCAAAATGTTGGAGCTACTTTAGAAGAGTTTGTCAGTTGCTTACAAAACTAAAGCATGAAAAAAAAAAAAGAAAGGAAAACTAAAACATGCTCTTGCTATGTGATTCTGTGATTTCATTCCTTGGTATTTCCCCAGTGGTGTTGAAAATTTTGTGTCCTTGCAACAACCTGGACTCAAATGTTTATAGCAGCTTTATTCATAATTGCCAAAACTTGGAAGCAACTAAGATGTGCTTTAGTGGGTAAATGGAGAAATTGTGGTGTATCAATAAAATGGAGTATTATTTGGCATTAAAAAGAAGCCATAGAAAGACATGGAGGAGCAGCTAATAAACTATAAAAGATGTGAAAGAAACTTAATGTGTATTGCTGAGTTAAACTAACCTGAAAAGACTGTCTCTCTTTGTCCCTGTCTCTTTCTCTTCTATCTTCTCTCTAGATATATAGATATATTTCCAACCACATGACATTCTAGAACAGGCAGAAACACAGAGATGAAAAGATAATTAGTTGGCAGGAGTTAGAGAGGAGGGAGATAGGAGTCACTAGAGCACAGAGGATTTTTAGGGCAGTAGACCTGCTTTGTGTAATGACGGCTCCATGTCATTGTATATTTGCTCAAACCCATAGGATGTACAGCACCAAGAGTGAATGCCATGGAACATGATTACATACTGTACATTTCAAAAAGCTAGATTTTTAATGCTTTTCTTACCCCATAAATATGAACTTTTTTTGTTTTGTTTTGTTTTTTTTGAGATGGGAGTCTCACTGTTTTCTTTTTCTTTCTTTTTTTGGTATCGGAAATTGAACTCAGGACCTTGGCGTGTTAGCCAGGAAGGCACCGCGCTGCTGAGCCGTATTCCTGGCCCTTCTTCTTATTCT
>RJWT010050634.1:0-10828 GCA_004365215.1 Cuniculus paca
AAAAAAATGAAAATATTAATGATACATATTGTTCACTCATGAAATGATTGGTAAACTTTCACTGAATAGTCACAAATTTCCTAAATAACATAATTAACACAATGAAAGGAGGATGTTGATCCAGGAGTACATACAGTCACAAATCTGTGGTCCTTGCCATAGATCTCAAGTGTGAGCTCTCAAACTTAACCCATTGTTTGAAGTAGAGTTTGGGTTCCATATGGAAAGATTCTACAAGGTCAGAACATATATTTAGAGTAGCGATTCTGTGACAGGAAGATGAAATATCATCATGCCTTCTCCACACTGGTAAGGCTGGGAGATGTGGAATACAGAAGATAAAGCCTCAACTAGGTGTGTTGGAACATGGTTCTAAAGGGCCCAAGGACACTTAATTTGCTTGGTCCTTGAGATCGAGATACATTATGAAATTTAGAACCAAAATGTTTGTTCCCTAAACTTATCAGAGAATATTCATAATTATAGATATGCTCAAATGGAGACTATTGATAATATTCCTTGGCTAACATAGAAAATTAGAAGCAATAACAAATCTCAGATAGAATGGCAGAGATTGGTACCACAGTTGAAGACTCAGAGCAGGATGATCCCCTCAATATGACTAAGTATTATTAAATTTTTAGTAATATATATCTAAAATTTATTCCATTGAATATTAACAAGATCTAACATTTTAATAAGCCAAAGATAAAAATTCAAATGAATTTATGTAGCGTTGTAAAGTTTCTGAGGCATACTTAGATTCCTATTTGCAATCATTATTTTTTTAATTTTAAAATGAAAAAAGAATGAAAATGATGATACAGAATTTTAAAACAAAATAATAGATTAACAATGGTTAATATTTGGTGTATTGTTATATTCAAAGTAGTTGTTTAGATTACAAGACAAAGTCATGAAAAAATGATCAAACAATCCAACAATGAAAGCACAAGCTATTCTTTTCGATGAACTAACGGAGTTTAGTTGTATAATTATCTATCTAAACTGAAAGAGTAATAAGATCCAAAATGTACAATAGATATTGTGAAAGGAAAAGGGAAAGAAACTGCTCAAAAAGAAAGAACAACTGGAATAGGAGAAAAGAAAAGGATAAGACTACACACATATGATAGGCAATCATTATTTTAACTGTTGTTGAAATGATAATATATAATCTGTGAATTCAAGAGTTAATTGCCATTTAGAACGAGGAAAATACTTTGCTACTTGTGGAGTTTAAATACATAAGAATGTTGAACATGCAACTGAGAGTGATTTTTAAGATGTTCCACATGAAGAGAATGTAAAAATTATCAGTGTTTTTTTTTCTTTTCTTTTCTGAAGACCTGGAAATTCCTTATCTGCAGGTGACCTGCAAGCCAGTTATTTTTATATTCAAGAACTAGAGCAAATGACTAACAGAGGACCATTGTGTGGGACTGTACTTTCATGGCTGCGTTTTAACTTCTTGCAGAAATTTTACACAAAGTACTATAATGTGCATTGCCCACGTAGAGGAAAAACGCATACTTCTATTCTTAGATGAGTGTTTCATAAAAGCTTTTTATTTTTTCTACCTCGGAGCAGCTTGTGGTGGCTGTATGCCAAATCAATTATGGGTTTAATGGTCAACTAGGCTAAAATATATCATACTTTTTTTTTAAAGTTTCTTTTCATTAACAATTTGTTGATAATTTAAAAATACACATACTAAGAAGAAACCTATACAATCAGTCCCGACTTACAAACATTCATGTTGTGAACCTTCACAGATATAAACAGATCTTGCATTAGAAGCAGTTGTGGAGGTGAACAAATTGTGGAAGCAGCTCAGGTCTTCCGGACACTGTCACAGCTGGGCCACTGTACGCTTGCTGTGAAGATTCCTGTTCTTGACTACAGGTTGAATTCGGATGTGCTCTGTGCATATCGCTTCCTGGCCTTAGCAGCTACCTGAGGCAAGCATGCTCCTTCCATCACAGACAGCTAAGCGCAAAGCCTGCAAAGAATATGTGGTATCTCTTAAACTCTCCACTGAGAAATAGGCCAAGTCAACTTACATGGAAGAAGACATCACTATGTCAGGGACTACATTTGCAATTGTGGAGGGAAGAGTTAATATTTTCAGAATAATATAATCTTCCATAAATATCATACATAGCTACTGTTTATATAAACACATGGCTCATTTGTTTAATGACTCATTTCATTATATTTCTCTCTTAAAATCATCATTACTAAAATGCATGCTTGCACATGCACACACATATTTAAAAAAAATTCCAGAAGATTATAATACAATCGCCAAAAATCCCAATTTTTCTGGAGAAAAGAATAGAATTTTATTTGTACTTATAATTATGAATTCAACTAAACCACTTATAAAAGTAGCTAATTTATTTAAAAATTTTATGCAGTATCTATTGACTTCAAATGATGAAAAGTAAAGCACATGAACATTTACAACACTCTTTTACTACTTATTTTGAACTAAAATACCACAGACACCAAAAAGACTATTATGTACACACAATAATTTGAGTTTAATAATTTGAAATTGTGCCTAGTTTTAATTTAGATAGGTATTTCCTATGTAAGTATTATCTGGTTTTAAAAGGTTGTGTAGACGTTCATTTCTATTAAAAGAAAACCCTTAGAAAAATTAAATTTCCCAGCATTTATTTGAGCAAAAAGCAATTCATGAATTAGCACCCTGATTCTATAGATTCACAAAGGCGCACCCTCTCACCCGGCCCCCATAAAGTGGGAAGACAAAACTCAGAAAAAGAGTCATGTACAAAAGCGGCCTGACCCCTAATAGCTCAGCATTTGCCTTACATCAACACAACCTGCACGGTTCGCAGTCGGGGGTTAGCTACAGTTTAACCATTGTTCTGTTGAAACTCACATGTTCAAAAAGTACACTTTTAAGTTAGATTACAATCTAAATACATATTGAGTTGCAAATTTTAGCATAAAGAGGGAGAATTGGGCTAAATTTAATAGTTCCAATAACGTTTTTCTATGTTTTTCGGTACGTATTAATTATACATGATATGGGTTCCACTGTAGCATGCTCATGTGGATAAGGTATTGACCTTTTATGCTGTTGCATCTCCAGTTGCCCTTCAGCCATTTCACACGACTGAGAACAATCAGAGGCTTGATGGTCCTGAGAGGATCTTTTCTACTTGTCTTGCAATCTTCATCCCAAGGACACTCTGTGGGCAGAGGAAGGGCTAAGGATTCCTTGATAAGCAAGCACAGGTTGAGGGAGTCGCGTGTTGCCTTTTAGTGAAAACTGACAATGAACAATAATAACAGAACCCTGAAAGACAGTGCTAAGAAAATCATTTTCTCAGGCAAAAACTTTTTCACGCCTTCTAGTATGATAAAAAATGAACCTGTGTACCAATACACAGAAAAAATATCAACAAAAATGTCACACTTTCTTGCTACCTGTAATTTGTGCAAAGATTTTTAATGGTGGCAAGGATAAAGATATTTTATGCTATTGGCTCAGACCAATTTGGTTTAATAAAAATGGTTAGAGAAATAAACGTACAAAGAAAATGACTTTAGCTTACTGACCTGTGTGAGATTCCACCTAAGATAACAATGGAATAATTCTTCTCTAATGGAGTCTGTGTGTACATCTATTTTTTTCCCTTCTAAACTTCATGTGAACAACATAGTAAACGTTGTTGTATGTGTCTTACTTTCCATGTAGGTGAAATGATATATGATAAACTTCACAAAAGATTTCATTCAATTATTTTCTTCCCATTATCTGGCTTACATAGAACAGATGCACTACATGATAGACTCTCTTAGAATTATCCTGCATATGCCAATGAAATTCATTTTGCCTACTATGTTATTGAAACTATTGTGATTGATTTGAAAGTTTTATCCTAAATTTGCACCATGGAAGTTTTTGAAAATATAATATGACAAGTAACTTGAAGATTTTCAGACAAATAAACATAAAACAATCTCAATATTTTCTTAGAACTTTTAACATAAATATAAAATATCTGCCTACTTATTCACACTGATATTTATACTAAATTTAGTAAGCAAATTAATTATAATTATTTGTAGTGTAAGAATGAAGAACAAAGAATTGCTTTAATAAAACATATTGAACGTCACTAAACCATACTGTAATTTTTTTTATTTGAGTCAACCAACAGATATTTATGGATTTTATTCATCTCACCTAATTGTTATTTTTTCTCTAAGACAGCAGTTATTAGGTGTATCAGGAAATTACAAACAAAGAAAAAAGAAATGTTAGAAGTAATTTAACTGGGATTCTAGAAAATCTACTTTAAGCAAACTAATCTAAGTATAGCTGTTCTTTATGGTGCTCCAGGGTCTAACTGTCACTAAAATGATTATTTGCCAGTTTTCACTAAAAATATGGATTTTAGCATACTTCACACTTTTTTTCTGTGTATGGTTACAAATATATAGTCAAGCTTTATTTTGCTGTTTCTCCTGCTTTTTCTGTGTTAATACTTGCTTAACTCTCATATTTCCTGTCTGTATGTAAGAGAAGGTACATAATGATGGCAATATTAACATTATAGATATTAACATTACCATATTAACATAATGCTCGGCAGCCTCTCTGATCTTTACCAACAGCATTCCCTGCCACCAACTGTAAGGTACAAAAGAGTTTCCAAACATAACCAAATATCTTGTGTTTCAGGAAGACCTAATTTTTCTGTTGAGAACCACTGGGATATAAGTGGTTTCAAGATTATCTTCATGCAGGTGATTCGCTTCTTACTCTACATTTAGGGAACAATTAACTCAATTGGTCACAATGTCTATGCACACAACCCGTGACTGAAAATCCTTGACTGTGAAAAGACAGTGCCTAGTGAAAGGCAGTATGATCATTTTTGATATGCATGCTTTCATTCTTACCATTAGATTCATTATTGCATATTTAAAATAGGGACCTGAAACATAACAAAACCTTCCATCAGGATCAAAGTCAAGTTAGTAATTAGTCTATGCCCTTCACAGCTGCTGATGAGAAACTCAAGTAGAATGGAGAAAATTATTCCACACTGTTTAGCAAGTTCATAACCTTTGGCCCAAGAACAAGGCTAGCTTCAGGCAGTTCTTCCCACTGATCTCATTGAATTTAATCTCTCCTAAGCAAGCTTCAGGTTTTGTAAGTGCAATTCCATCGTTTCAGGTGTTTCTCAGAGGTGATAGCTATTTTTATAGGTAATTGCCATTTATATAATTAGTTGAAGAAAGTTGATAATTTTTAAGATGGCTGGAATAGCAGAGTGATATTCTGAAGTTTGACACTGCCACCGTGTTTCTGATGCTTCCTTCACCCTTGAAGAAGGGAGAATGGGTGACAGCAGTCTGGTTTCAAAGAGCATCAGTGTAAAGACAGAGAGGCCCAGTGAAGTTTTGCTTTGCAATTTTCTAAGGCTTCAGTCCTTAATAGCTGCATAGTTTATAACTTTGTTTCAAAAAATGTATTACGTATTAATGCTGCAATTTCATTTCTTCAAGGAATTAATTGCTGGAATCTCAATACATGAGAGAGCGGGTCTGTCCGTTAATATTCCTGGGCTAGCGTATGCCTCCTAGAGCACTCCTGTTGTCTCATTCATCTGTTCTAAATTGACAACCAAATGCTCCTTTCCCTGGGGCTTCTTCTTAAAATATTTGCTTAGAAGAAAGGTGATGCTTGCTTTTCAGTTTTGACATTCTAGTAATGTCCTCACTGAGACCTGGGACCATTGGAATGTCTTCGGTGATGAGTGCAGGAGTTTTCTGTTAATACATGCCCTAGAATGCATAATGGAACACGATGTTAAATTGAAAGTTAATGTTATAAATTATATATATATATATATATATATGTATATATATACACATATATATCAACATGGTTGATAGAATGAATTAAATTTCATTGGTACGTATATTTTATTTATTTTAAGCAAGTGATATATGAAATCATATCAGTTACAAAATTTTAGAGTTCTCATACCTTTTCAAAGGCTAGGTATCTCTAGGAACATAGGGATAGATATGTCAGTACAAAAGTGAATAAATAAATAAAACAGGGCTATATTATTTAAATTTTAGTAACTGAAACATTTATCATTCTAATGATACTTCTGTATCTAGTGTTTGTAATTAATTTTTCATCTATTTCTCACCATATTTTTTTTAAAAACTTAAGGGTTAAATGATATTTAGACAAGCAGATTGTATGCACCTAGAAATATGTCTCATTCACTTTAGAAAAAAGGAATTTATATACATAATATTCCCTTTATTTACTTGGTGGATCGATTCCACTATCCCCCCCTCTGCCATAGATGCCACCGATTCTTGTGTCTTTTGCAAAACATCATAGTATTTGCATATAATCTATGCACATCCACCTGAATTATATTGATCATTTCTAAAGTACCTAATACAATGCAAATTATATGCAAATAGCTGTCATATTGTACTGTTTAAAGAATAATGAAGAGAAAAAAATTTATAGATATTCAGTAGAGATGCATTTTTTTCAAATATTTTTAATCCAGTGTTGGTTCATTCCTAAAATGTGGAATATATTCACACAGAGATATGAAATGTTGTTAAAAATGTTTTAAGAATTAGTTTAATGCTTCGATTTCTTCACTTACTGGAGTATGATGAAACTTGGCTTTGAACTTTGTAGGCTACTTACTTTAATCAAAAGTAGCAGTATTTCCATATGGAAGGAAAATGTACAATCAACGTGAGGTGTTAAGAAGTTGGGGGATTTCCCAAAAAGGTGTGAGCGAGGGGAAGCACCATCTTCTCTCATGATTCCAGTGGATCACTGCCATTAGTGATTTGTTCATTTAATGTGGAATTTACTGAAAAGAAGTGTGAAACAAAAGATAAGAAAAAACTTTGTTATATATTGACTAATTCAATTTTTAAATAAGCAGATATAATTGAACAGATCGTTGATATAAAAATCTGGCACTAATGATAATTTTAAATTTCTTTAAAATAGAAAAGGAAGATATTCAATGGAATACCAAGGTTAAAATATAAACAAATAAGGTCTTTAGTGGAAGTTTTAATGGAAAGAAAAATCAATCTTCACTAATCACAAAGTGTCCTGCTTAATACCTGACACAGGACACAGTTCAAACACTGTAAGTAAGGCACGCAGGTTCCTCTGAGATACCATTTTGAATTTCCATTAGTGGAAGAGCACAAGAGAATTTGGGCCTGAACCTTACTTTTTATGCACTTCCTTCTGCTGGAAAAGAATTAATTTCAGTGCTAATATTAGATTTATCTATATGACAGAGCACAGGAATAATCTTCCTTTTATTAGCTATTTCAATTAAAATTTTCCTTAATAATATTGCAGAAAAATTAGGGTTTCATAATTTAGGCAAGCTATTTTGTATGTTACTAACTTTTAAATTTCTGTATTTACAGAAATTTCATTCTATTGACTGCTGGCTGGCATTAATAACCAGTCTTTCATCCTTGACTCCTTGGCATGATACAAACCCACAAGAATTTAAATTTAAAGAAATACAAGACTATGTCAGCAACCACAGCAGGTGTTTATGATAAAAGTAAAAATATATCAGAGAATGTATGACGATTCTGTTGTTATAGACAATTGAGTCAAATTATAATTCCTTGTATGTATGATTTGTGAATAGAGGGTTACATGTACTTCTGAGTATGCACATGTAGTGTTCCCAAAAACTAAATGAGTGTGACAGTTTCATTACATCTTATTTTATCTTTCTGGTATTATTGTGATCACTTATTAAGCACATTCAACAAACCTAATGTACAGGACAAACGAGCTTAGTTTTTCAATATTAATAAACTTTGGTAAAGTTTTCAAAAATTAATGCCAAGCCTAAAAACTTTATTCATATTCAAAATAAAAAAGTATCTGTTCTTCAGATTAAAAAATAAAAGAACACTTATGTAAAGCCATGGACACTTTAAAGTTAAAACAGTCCTCTATATTTGGTTGTGCAATGTTCATAGCTGTCTATTTCCAGAGTGTTTTTAATCATCACTCCAAAAAGAAACCTGGTGCATCCTAGCAGGCACTCCCATTCCCATCTCCATTTCCAATCATGCATTAATCTACTTTTTGTTTCAAATAATTTACTTTTTTTTTTTTTTTTTTTTGCGGCACCGGGGATTGAACTCACGACCTTGCGCTTGCCGGGCAGGTGCTTAGGCCGCTGAGCTAGATTCCCAGCCCTAGAATTTACTATTTTGAACACAGTGTATAACTGATTTATAGAATGTGAGGTTTCCAGTGACTACAAAATAATTTTTAGATTCAGCCATTTTGTGTGAGGGATCCATACCTTTTTATTCTATTATTTTTATTGTATTTGATGTGTTTTATTCCAGTGCATTGATATCACATTATAATTCACCAAGTGGTTATCATTTTTATTATTTATAACACTTTGTGACTACAAATAATGCTACTATAGTCATCTATTCATAAGTTTTATGCAAGAATAGGATTTTAATTCTCCTGGGCATACAGTTAGGAATGTTTTGACAAATCACAACCTTATATTTCTGTGTAACTGCCCATCTTTTGTCCAAAGCAGTCATATCACTTAATTATTTTTCCTTGAAAAATAGAACAGGGTTTTCATTGTTCCGTACCCTCGTCAGCACGTGCTGTTTTTGCCATTTGTCTGACCAGATAGATGAACCAAAGTAGTATCTAATTGCCATTTTGATTTGTACTTCTCTCAGAATTCATGGTGCTGAATATCTTTCCATATGTTTATTGGCCACTGATATATCTTCTTTATAAAAGTATGAAATTATTTTTCTATTTCTATGAATGTCATTTGTCTTTTTATTGTTGAGATGTAAGACACATTTTCATATTCTATATGTTAAGTCCTTAATTTACATGGGTTTTATCACGTTTGTAAATATTGTATTGTCTCCTTAGCATAAAAAATAAATAATAATACAAAAAAACTAAAAGAGTAATGAGATTCAAAGTGCACAATAGATATTGTAATAATGAAAGGGAAAGAAAGGGCTCAAAAGGAAAGAACAACTGGGATAGGGGAAAGGAGAAATGGAAGAAAGGAAAAGATTATATATATATGTATGTTTACAAATATAACTGTATGTATGTATATATGTGCAAGATAACTACACTACTAATCTCTATTCATCAAAAGAACAATTTGTGCTGTTGTTGTTTGTTTGATCAATTTTTATGCCTAGATCTTGTAACCTGAACAACCACTTCTAAGATAACAATATGGAATGTATTACTAGTGTTGATTTCTTACTGTTTTTTTTTTAAATTCTGTTATTTCGATCCATTTTTCTGTTTTGCTTTCTAAAATTAAAAAAAAATGTTTTCTCCCATTCCTTTATTGATAGTTTAATTTTCTGAGTAAAATTTTTTATAATGATTTCATCAAATTTATGTAATTGGTTTTTTTTTTTTGCAGCATCAGGGATCAAACTCACAAAGTCGTGCTTGCCAGGCAAGTGCATAGACTACGGAGCTAAGTCCCCGGCCCCTTATGTTATTGTTTCTTAACATAGTCATTTGCTAATCTAATATTGTAAATATTGATATGTAGTTGTTTTCTAGCGCTTTATATTTTAATAGTGATTTTTGTCCTCTTAATGCATTTGAAGTTCATCTTCATATATTGTGTGAGGTAAAGGTGCAAATTCTTGCTGTTTCATATGGATAGAACCATTTCTTGAAAAGACTATTCTCCTCTTTGAAAGCATTTGACGACCTTGTGAAATCAATTGATTACAAATTAATGTGTCTATCTCTTGTATCTCAATTTTGTTCCATTTTTTCTTTGTCTATTCACATACCAGTACTATGATGTCTTCATTACTCTTGTCTTATGGGAAATTTTAGAATTCAGAAGAATGAATTTTCCAGTTTTGTTCTTTTGGCAACTTGTTTTATTGACTGTTTCTGAGTTCTCTGAATTTTCCTATGAGCTTTAGACTAACCTTTCCTTCTGAAAAACTGGAATTTTCATATTTATTGCACTGTCTGTAGTTCAATTTTTATGTGTTTTTTACATAAAATATGTATTTTGATATTTTATGTATTTTGATATTGTGTGTATTTTGATATTTTAATATTATGCCCTCCAATTCAGGAAGAATGTATGTTTTCTCATTTGTTTATTTCAATGATTTTACTTTTAGTTTTCATTGTTCAAATCTTGCACTTCTTTGTCTAAATTTACTCAAAGGAGTTTGTCTTTTGATGCTAATAAACTTTAAATCGTTTCCTTAATTTCATTTTCAACTTTTACTACTGGTATATCAAAATGCAAAAAATTTCTTAATATTGAATTAGTATGTGTCTTGGTTACTTTTTTCTCGTTGCTCAGACAAATGCCTGACACCCAAAATTAGGGAAGAAAAGGTTTATTTAGCTTACAGTTCTTGAGATTTCAGTCCATAATCAGCTGGGTCCAAAGCAGAGTGGCATGGCACAGGGACAGCACTTCAAGGCAGCAGCCAGAGCAAAAGAGAGAAAACAAGCTTCTTCTCTACCCTCAAATTGTACTCAGCCCCCACCACCACCTTCAGGGTGGGTGTAACACACAAAATGTCCTTGCCCTCCTTTGCACAGGATGAGGATATTTACAAAGTAAGAACCCTGGCTCCCTGCTGAGTCTCAGTTAAACTTCTAAACTTTGCAAGATGACACAATGTATTAACCATAACAGTATGCAATTTTGCTGCACATTTTAGATGAAACTGGGGTCTAAATATTTGA
>RJWT010050635.1:0-10814 GCA_004365215.1 Cuniculus paca
GTTTGTTCTCTGTGAGTCCTATGCTCAGTTAGGTATGGGTTAGATATACCCAACAAACCCACTGTAAGTTGAAAACATCACAAATTTAAACTGAGAGTGATATTTCTAACCTATTGAGCATCCTGGCTTGCAAATCATATGAGGAGACACTTACATTATGCCATTCCCCACAGCCTCATCACTTGTACCCAGACACTCCCTGCTTGAGGGTTTCTTGGGCTCAAGCAGACCATGCAGTGTGAGTAGTTTCTTTTGTGAACATGTGCTGGCTGGGAAACCACAGCTGCCCAGCATCTCAAGAGAGTATCATCCTGTTTAGCCCTGGAAAAGATCCAAATTCAAAATTCAAAGTGCAGTTTCCATTGAATGCATACAGCTTTCAAACTATCATCAAGCTGAAAAATTGTTGGCTGAAGCATTGTAAGTTGTGGACTGCTTGTACTGTAGAAATGGAACAGATTGATTTGTTTTTAAAAGGAGTCAGGGGACAATGGAGGAAGTTTAGGACCTCATGGGAAAAGAGCACTTTCTCTCTGGGGAAAAGTAGGATAGAGTTTTTATTTGTCTGAATTCCTGGGTCCAAGTTTTGATAAGAGTGGGTGCTGGCAGTTCCTGTTAGGTGCATGGAAAGAGAATGAATTGTTAATTTATGCTAGGACATACTGGACTGAGAAACAAGATAAGATACAGTACCCAAAGATCAGACCCAAAGATATGGCAGTAAAGTTAGAGCAATGTGGTCTGGGTTGATCCAAAGACAGCAGTATGAGGCCTCCAGGGAGGGGGAAGAACGTTAAAAGTACAGATGGATGGACATCAAAGGGATGGTACAGAGCTTGGTTGCTTGCACTGAGGTTTGTGACCTTACCCTATGGCAAAGTCACACTTCTTGTTTTATGCTTGGTGCTGAGTGGCCAAGTATGTTAATTGTCACTTTCCTGTTGCTAGGGCAAAATGCCCAAAAGTTAAGAGAGGAGTTTATTTTGGTTTCGTGGTTTTAGTGGGTTCAGTCCATGGTTGGTGGCTCCAGGACATAAATGACATGGCAGAAGGGCACAACCACTGCTCATCTTGTGGTCACCAGGAAGCCAAGAGAGAAAAAAGAGAATCTGGAGATAAGAATGTGCTCTCCCAGGTCATGTTTCCCATGGCCACTTTCAACCAGGCCCCAGAGCCCACCTCCTAACAGTACAGTCGGCTATGAACTCATCAATGGATGAATCCACTACAGAGTATAGTGCCCAATGATCCAGTCACCTTCCAAAAGACTCACCTCTGAACACATGGGACTTTTGGGGGATATTTTAGACATAAACTGTAACCCCACCCTCAAAGCCAACTCTGGGAGAAGTGAAGAAATACACCAGATGCAGACTTGAGGCCAACCCAAATATTTCTGGAGTTCAAAGTATATGAATGTTTCCTTACTTATCAAAGCAACCACCTGCATTTCAGAAAGAGCCTTTCCAGAATGTTTTCCATGCACCAAGCTGGGAGAAGGAGTCTTGTGGTTGGCCCAGTTGCTGGTGTCTCCTGGGAGATCACCCACTTCTAGGCCAAGGATGCTGTTTCTGGGGTGTGCCAGAGCAGTGAGTGTCCTGTGCACAGTGGGAGGACACTATTGTCCCTGACTCTAGGTTCATATTGTCACCCAAGGCCACAGTGGCTCAGGACTAAACTCTTAGATTTTTATTTTTTTAAAGGTGCATGTCTGCAGTATATAACAATTATGTTCTTCATGGGGAGTTGGCACATGTAGGTAATACATCTTAATTCTTTTTTTAATTTTTCCCTGGTATCTCAATTTCATTGTCCCCTTCTCTCTCTCTATTTTTTTTTGTGGCACCAGGAATTGAACTCATGACCTTATGTTTGCCAGGCAGGCGCTTAGGCCACTGAGCTAAATATCTAGCCCCGTCCCCTTCTCTTTTGCAAAATACTTTTCTACTATCTATCTTTTATTTTGCTCTTTGTTTACATTTTGGTTTTATCATATAAGTGAAACCATGTAGTATTTAGGCTCGTATGTCTGATTTATTTCACTTAATTATAGTCTCAAGGCTCAGCCCATTTTCTTACAAATGAATCAAGTTCATCCTTCTTTGTGACACAGTAATATTCTACTGCATGTCAATTTGTTTTATGCATTCATCTGCTGATGGTCACATAGGCTACTTCCAAGATTTAACTATTATGAGTTGTGCTACTATAAACGGGGATACAAGCTCTTGTGTCTTGTGAGTCCCTCATGAAATAACCTTTTATGCTTTGTTCTATAATCCATTTTCCATGGGCTCAGGCTTTAGTCCATGAATCTGGACAGGAAGATGGATAACATACCATTTGTACCTCTCTTCTCTTTGCTCTGACATACTCTCCCAGTCCCCATGCTGAGGCTTTCTGTACATATCAGTTGTACAGAAAGACACCCGTATTCCATCATCCCTGAAAACTCATCCTGTGCACCTAGACACAACCCTGGCTAAGAGTCCTTTCAACCCAGGCTGCTCTTCACTTACACATGGGACAAACTAAGGGACAGATGGGTAGACAGATGGCCAAGGTCATATCAAGGGCAGGGTGATGGGAGGATCCATCTTAGATGAGAGCAATATGAGAAGTCGTTGTCCATAGAGAGTTTAAGATCAACAATAAAGCTGACTAGACCTTGATCAACTTTTTATTATCATGTTGTGTCAACAATCATAAATACTGTTGGTGATACTCATCTTTCCAAACTCTTTTATTGATCCAATTTCTAGATGATTGTTTCAATGACTTCTGAGCCTTATCAATGTGATACATATACATGTAAGGTGAATAATATTATTATTATTCATCTTTCATTGAAGATTATTGTCTATATGGAAGTCACATCAGATTAGTCCTGGTTTTATAGCTGGTCTCAATTTATGTGGACTTTGTATGCAGCTGTATTCCAGCGGTATGCAGGAATTCTGAAACAAGATGCCAACGGTTTGGAGTTGTTTGCAGTTGCTTTAGGTGAAATTCATATATCTAAACTATATATTCCTCTGTGTGGACAGGGATTGTTTAATTATTTTAAGCAGGCATCATTTAACTTGTTTAAATCTAATGATTTGAAATAAAAGATGCTCGCATGATTGTAAAGGTAAACAAACATAGCTGCAGTTAATTATTTCATGTGAAAGGATTCTTTGGATTTAGTAGGAGTTCACTATTTCAGAAAAATTTCTTAAAGTTTGCTTCATAATAAAAATTAAACACATTTCTCTTTTCCCCTTTTCTCAACACAATTTTTGTTTTTTTGCTTTTAACTAAATTATTACCTAGACAGAGTTCAACAAAATAAAATTTTCACTGTCTCCTCAGCTCCTTCTGGCACCTTCTCTGCTTTGGATACCATGGATTGAGCAGCTTTTTCTCTGTCATGCCCTTCCACCATGCCATTTCTGTCTTGGAGCCAGCTGCCTATGGACTAAACCATCAGCCAAAATAAACCTGTCTTCCTTTACATTGTGAGTGTTGGGTATTTTGTCCTAGTGAAGGGAAAGTGACTGACACAGGTGTTAATATGTATTATGTTATGGACTGAAGAGTGTGACCCCACCTTGCCCTCTTAATACGTTGCAGTCTTCACCTTCCATGTGACTGTATTTAGAGACAGGGCCTTTACAGAGATAAGGTTAAATAAGGTCATAAGGGTGGGACCCTAATCCAATAGGACTGATCTTGTAACAAAAGCAAGAGAGAAAATGACCATGTGAGGAGGCAGCAAGATGGAAAATACCTGCAAGGCAACTCAAGCAGAGAGGACTCAGGAGAAACCAACCCTTCTGCACCTTGATCTAGAATTTTCAGCCTCAAGAACTGTGAGAAAATAATTACCCATATAAACCTCCTAGCTGGTGAATATTTTGTATGGCAGCCTGGGCTGAGTACTACAATACTCTAGGAGCCTCCAAAGATAGCTGCCATCTCCACCAGCTCTGAGATGATGGGAAGCTGGTAGTGCCGGGTCCCCAAGAGATGTCGGCTTCAGGAGAATGCTCTGGACATCATGGCAAGTGCCTTTGCTAACTGACAAGGTCTGCTGGTTTCTAATAGGCCATGGGGCTTTCGTCTGTTGTCAAAACAGCTGACCCAGGTCTAGATTAGGGTTTAGGAAGGTCAGTGAGGCTCAGGAGGAGTTGCAGGAGAAGAACAGTGCAAGCTCGGGGGGACAGGAGGGTGGCCAGTTGGTTTATCAGCACAATTGTGAGGTATCTGGGTTGGTCAGAGCTCTGACTCTCCGGGGGAAATCCAAGGATCCAAGGTCCTGGGTGGGTCTCCAAGATATTTCTGGGGGCCTACAGGGACTTCCCTTTTCTATCTGCACGCCTGTGCAAGCCCAGATTTTTCTCTTCATAATTTAACCAAAATAATGTTTTGCGGCAGATTGAATGAAGAGTTGGAAATCCAGCTGTCTTCTATTAAGGCAGACATTAGAGATTTGCAAAGATGGAAAACAATGCTATTCCTTTCACTGAGCTTTTGTTTGGAAAATATAGCTGGCCTTTAGAAAATACATTATTTATGTCATGATGCAATGGACTCATTACTGAGCTAATAAATAAATACCTTAAAATGTCTTGGTTTTAGAACCGGGGGTATAGCTTGCTTACCTAGTTCTGGATTCAAGCTTCATCATTCAAAACAAAACAAAACAAAACAAAACAAAACAAAAACAAAAACAGGTCTCAGTTTTATTCTATAATGCAGTATAGATTGAAATTATAACCTACACAAATAAAAGCATCTTAGGGTCTTGAATAATTTTTAAATGTGTAAAGGAGCTGAAGAAGTTTGAGAACCTCTCAGCTGAAACATATACTCCACGTCACATTAGGACTAAGAGTAGTTCTGAAAGGTTTGCCAGGGGCATACTGCACAGTGCTTTGGAAGGCAAGGTAATCTTGTACTTGCTTTGAGAAACAGGAAAGGACACCAAAGATACCCATGTAAGAAGTTGTATGAAGAAAGCTGGACTTCAGGAAATAAATGAATCGGTTGGAAAAACAAAAGTAACCTGGACAGAAATGAGCAGGCTGTTCAGCCTGAGAACATAGGGCAAGCTGGAAGGAGACCCGGATGTCCTCCTCAGAGGACGCATTTGCTTGGGCAG
Organism: Cuniculus paca; assembly: GCA_004365215.1. Lineage (NCBI taxonomy): Eukaryota > Metazoa > Chordata > Mammalia > Rodentia > Cuniculidae > Cuniculus > Cuniculus paca. Next base: position 5,147 of record RJWT010050635.1, read on the forward strand.
CACAGGGCCTGCAGCGCTCAAAGCCAGGAAGCATGTAGTCTCTGAGAGCAGGCAGGTCCCTGCAGCCAGCACTTGGCTGTCAGTACAAGTTTTGAGGCCCGCTAAAGGGAATCCTGAGGAAGTGGACTCTGTGAAGAATCAATGCCTTGTGCAGTCGTGATTCCTGGTTTAAGAATAAGACTCCCACTCTGGGAGAGGGAAGATCCTGGGACCCAAGAAGTCTCCAGGCTTTGAAGGTAACTGAAGCATCAAAAAGACAAAGCAGAAAGAACAGCAGTAAAATTTGTCCCTGTTATTCCCAGCCCATTAGAGCTCCAGAAGATCCCTGTCAGGTTCACCTGAGAATTCAGAGTGTTTATAACTTGGCCAAGGCCACACAGGTATCAAGTGGCTAAGAAAACTTTTGAATCCTCACCTGTTGCTTGCCAAAACTGAGATTTTTTTCCCCCCAATCTGTGACACTTTTCTGTTTCCTTTAGGGGAGATGAAAAGAAGAGCAACGTAGAAGTGGTACCAAGCACAGGCTTGCTGCAATAAACACACAGGGGCAAATACTATGGCACTGGGTTTTGCAAAAAGAAAGAGCTTCATTGTAGGTCAGTGGGCAAGACAGGAGGCATAGTCAGATCTGCCTATCTGATCACCCAGAAGTGAAAGAAAGAGAGCAACAGAGAAAGGGGAAGTAAGGCTGTTTGTGTCGTGAGCCACTTAGGCAGCAATGGGTAGGTCTCTGATTCAGAGGCGTCTGACACTGCAGGCATTGATGAGTAATGGGGAGCTGACCTTTGAGATCATTCTGCCAAGAGCCGGGGGCCTCACACTGCTCTTCCTGGGCAAGTTACAATGGGTTTAGGGAGTTGGAGAGGGCAGAGACTACCACAGAGTCCCTGGTGACCATTTCCCTCTGGTTTCTCTACTTCATGTCAACTGCGGTGGACAGCTTGGTGGCAGGAGTTTTCCTTCTTTCATTCTGTTTCCTCCCAGGAGGCACCTTCAGTTTTGGACTGGGAGCAGAGTGAAGGAAACAACCTCTGATCAAAGATTCCTTTGGATCAGATGCAACACAGTTTCCTGCTAGCAGGTGCTGACGGATCTGCTTTTCAATGTGACATCAGTTACTCATCACCATAGTTTTAGTATCTAAAACACTCTTAAAGCTGCGTCAGACTGACCAACACCTTGTGTCTTCCAAGACAGGAAGCACTGGACAACCCCCCCACCCAGATCCTCTGAGAATGCAAACCCTAGACTTTACTTTGGGAAGACTGAGGTCAGTGTTCCAATATTCTTCTCAATAAATTTGAAAAATGAAATCACACCTTTGTGGATTATCACACATCTGTGGTAGAGTGGCAAATAAAGGTCATAGGAGAATGGCACCGTCTCCAACAGACCTCAAGCAGTTTCCTGTCCCAGTGCATCCATCCTGCACAGCTTGTCTCTGTACACCTACCAGCCTTCACTGGTGTCTGTTTTTGTTGCTGGGACAAAATATCTGACGCCCAAAGTTAAAAGAAGAAAGGTTTATTTTGGTCCACAGTTAGTAGAGGTTTCAGTTCGTAGTTGGCTGGCTCCAAGGCAGGGCAGCACAGCAGAGGGGTGTGGTGATGGAGAAGCAGCTCATAGTGTGGCAGGCAGGAAGCAGAATCAGTGAAGCTAGCTTCCCTGTCCCTTTTATCCCATGTAGTTTACAAGCCTTTTGGGTGGTACCACCTACACCCAGCGTGGGCCTGCCATCATCTACACCCAGAATTATGCTAAATCAATCAGTGGGCTAATTCAGTACCACACACCCTTCATCCCAGCATCCCACACCCTAGATGTAGCTACCTCTGAGAAGCCTCACCTATGACTGTAGGAGGCCTTGGAGAGTCATCTGGATACAAACCCCAACAACAGGTAAGTGTGAGGCAAAGTTCTAGGTCACAGGGGGGCAGAGCGAAGAGCTGATTCAGGGCCTTTAATCTCCCCCTCCTTGGCTTTTTTCTGGCTTGGGTCTTCCTTGTCCTTCGGAATCTGCAGAGCCCACTTAATGAGCAAGAAAGCTGTGCTCACCAGCCTGTGCTGGTTTCCTCCTGCCTTAGGCAATTTTACCTGCTGAGCTCCCTTTGCTGGGGCCCAGGTAGCAACAGGAGTAAGTCAGAAAAGTTTAATTGGGCCCCAAATGTGATTAACCAAGACTGGCTTGCATATGTTGTGCTGATGTTTAGCATGCCACAAATTCTAGCATTACCCAGTGGGTCCTAAAAACCATTCTGTTTTTAATGCTTCTCACCTAGTTTACTCAAGTTGGAATTTAAATCAAAGGGTAACATCTATATCGGGGATAACTTTATAGATTATCTTAATATAATGGTTAATAAATGTCATGTTTTAAAGAGGTTTTTAAAAAACAATGGTTATAACACTGTTATATACTTTTAAGGGAATCTGGCAAGCAGTTGACTGAATATGGTACACTGTAGTTTTAGACATTATAAAAGCAGAACAATAAAATGGGAAAGATGAGGCTCAAAGGTACTGAACCAGAGGTAAAACAAACATTGGGATGTTTGCAGAAATATAAAAGGAGCCTCTCACACCTGCCTACTCAACTCCTAATACCACTCATTGACAACAGAGTCCATCTCTTTAACAGCCTCTGATGGACTGAAGAGATGAAGGCCGACTCAAGGGACCTTCATAAAAATCAAGATTTCTAGTGAAGTTCTTGAGGCAAAACCCTTTATAAATTCCATCCTGATCTTGTGGCATTAAAGGAGACCTCTGCACCTGGTGTTGGGGAAACAGCATGTGAAGGTGTCTTAGTCTGTTTTCTGTTGCAATGACAATTTACCTGAGACTCAGTAATTTATAAAGAATCAATGTTTGTATGGCTTATGGTTCTGGAGACTGGGAAGTCCAAGAGCACAGTACTGGCATCCAGTGGCAGCACAGTATAGTTGGAAGTATATCATATGGAGACAGAGCAAGTGTGCTAGCGTGGGTCTCTCCTTTTTATAAAAGCAATTAATGCCCCTATGGGAGTTTCGCTTTCATACATCATCTAAACCTAATCACCTCTCAAAGACTCTACCTCCAAATGTCATTAGCATTTAATTTGAGGATTAAGTTTCCAGCACATAAACTTATGGAGGACACATTCAAGCCATTCCAGAAAGATACCCCTATGATGCTAATTTCATCTGCTTCCTTGATCATTGGCGTGGATTTACTAATGATAATTTAAGGCTCCCATGACTTCCTTGAGAAATTTATTGTCTCCCCAAATTGGCTTCTCTTGGACCTCTCCCTTCCCATCACGTTTGTTCCTCCTTATTACTTTTACCACCTCAATACCCTCTTCAGCTCCCTTGAACATCTTGACATGTCCCTTTTTTCACTCTACCTCTCTCTCCTTTCTCCTGGCTCCCTGCCAGGTTTATTGTTTCCCACTCTAGCCCCTCAACTCCTCAATTCCTCCAGTCATGGAACTGTGAATCTCCATCCTGTCAGTGTTTTACTGGACCCCAAATGTGATCAACCATAACTGCTCCCATATGTTATGCTGGTTTCTGTCAAGGGATCTCAAAAGATTTAGGAATCTCCAAAAGTAACTGTGTATCAGGGAAAGTCTCATCCACAAATATTGGTCACAAGCTATAATCCTCTCATTGTGTAGATAAACTTATCTTATTCCATCTGTCAGAATAATAATTTGAATAAAGCAGGAAGTAAGACAAAGGCATGCGCTATCTATTTTATATAAAGCAGTGAGTTTTGTATTACTGTGTTTGTCCAATTTCTGGCTAAACTCTGAGTAGGAAAGTCATAAAGTCTCCACTTACATCTACCTATCTGTTTGCATACACGCACATGATGCTCTGCATGTAGGACATTTTCCTACATACAGATGCTATGACATTATTTTTATCTTTATTGCCTCTAAAGACCTTAGCTCAAGACATGGTCATATTCTGTAGCACTGGGAGTTAGAATTCCAACATATTTTGAGGGGGACAAAATTTCATACCAGCCATATCCAACCCTTGATATATCCCACCTTGTCATTGTGCCCATTTCCCTCTAGCTCATCACATGATAAGGTGATAAACAATCTCATTGCCTCAGCTTTGATCATCTCTGCCTTGATGGCTGTACTAGCTACCTCCTGGTTTGCCTTCGACCTTATGGCAACTCTGGACATGGCTTTCTAGACAGCTTGCTTCTCCAGTCCAGCCCCGTTTCCATGGTTAGATCAGAAAGGTACTCCTTGCCCCATGGCTGATTGTGGCAGGCACTGAGCCTTCCACAATACCCAGAAATGAGGGGGATGGAAAGTGTTTGGATCCTAAGGGCTTGTGCTAGTGTATTTATCCACTAATGTGTTTATAATGTGGTGAGCTATTGGGAGGTGATGGAAATTTAGGATGTGGGCATAGTTGAAAGGTGTGTGCCCCTGGGGTCATGCCCTTAGGGATTATATCTCATTTCTCATTCCTGCTTGTCCCTGGACTCTCTCTCTCTCTCTCTCTCTCTCTGTATGTGTGTGCTTTGCTCCACCATGTGCTTCCTTGGCTGATGGCTTTTCCTCATCAATTAACCATGGACTGAAACCATGAACCAAAATAAATCTTCCCTACTTTAAGTTGATTTTCTCAAGTATTTTGTCACAGCTAGAGAATGCTGGCTAAGACACCTGTTATTCTTGTAGTGGGGCTAGCTTCCTACCTGGGGTTCCATGAGAGTCACCCAGGTAAGATTTTTCCCAGCTCATTCTCACACAGTGTTTTGTGAGTCCTATGCGAGCCTGCAACCTTCTCCCCCTTGATGCATATAATTGCTCTTTCCTACAACTGGGACTGAAATAGCAAATTCTTCCTGCAGTTGGGGGTGAGACGAGGTAGAATCTACTGAACATAGGAGGAAATAGCTGGATTCTACCATCCAGGCAGTTCCAGGCAATGTCACATATGGGGAGATGAACACTTTCTTACACAGTGCTGACAGTCAAATGAGGGGAGAACAACACCCTCCTCCTTTTGGAGGAAAGGATCTTGTGCTCCAAAATTCATTTACTTTTTAAAAAAATCATTATATATACTTTCTCATTTTTAAATTACATTTCCCAAATCTCTAGTGTTCAAGAATGTGTATGAAACACTTAATCTCTAAAAGGATGAAATCTACTGCAACCAGGAATTGGTCCTTGTGTTCTCAGTTTCTTTTTTAAGGGCTGAGAATAACTGCTGAAGGGGGCAGGTGGGAACTGTGCAGAATGGAGTTGTGGCCAAGAGGAAGGAATGTGGGGCTTTTCCAAAGCTAGTCTCTATTTTCAGAAGGGAACAAAATATTCACCAAAAGCATGTATCATCTGGCTGCTTCTTTGCAACATCCTGGGTGAATCACACCTGTTCCAGCATTTCTGTTAAATGTCATTTCAGAAGAGGTAACAGGCTCAGAAATGCACTTCTCTGTCCAATTGAGACAACTTTAGTCACATTTAATTCTTTCTAATAAGAAGGAAAAGTTGCACAAATTGATTGTCTCATTTCCCACATGAGTGGGTCAAAAGATGGAAAATTTTCATCATGTCATGAGGGATGTATAGGTCCAAGAATAGGACATAAATTCTGACCATGGGAGTTGAATAGGCAAAGAGCAGAAAGCGGAAGTAAGGATAGATCAG
>RJWT010050636.1:0-10825 GCA_004365215.1 Cuniculus paca
ATCATTTACCTCTGAATCCCTCATGTTTATCTTTCTTTATAGCAGAATAGTGCTCCATTGTTTACAAATACCATATATTCTTTATGCATTTGTTGATTGATTACATATACTGATATCAAGATCTACAGTAGCTATTATAATTTGTGAGACTATAAACATGGGTCCCTTCCCCATCCTCCTTGTGGTCCAAGAAGGTTTATATTTGTAATCCCATGGAGAAGTTATTGGAATTCTAGCATGCTAATTCCAGTCTACTACTTCCAGTGCAACCCAAGGTAAGTATAAAGACACAAAGACATATATTCAGTGATGTGGAGCAAAGGGGGTCCTAAATCCAACCAAGGTGGTGGTTCACTGGAACAAAGGCCACAACCCAGGGCCCAACCCAAGTTTTATTAATTCTTCAAGAAGGGAGTGACTCAGGGATGAGTGACACTGCAAGCAGTAGGAAATATGTGACTCCCATGAGCTGGACTAGGTAGGACACCTCAGATCACCTCTGCAATATGCAGAGGGTGAGAAATGCAGAGGAGGTAACCTGCATAACACAACAGAAGTAGTGTCTAATATTTTGGGGTCAGTGCTTCAGCTCTGATATACAATTCTTTTTGCCCTGAGAAGTCATACCTCTTTCTCTAGGCTCAATCCCAGCCTACAGTGTGGAGTAGGGCTCACAATCCCACCCAGCTAGAACACATATTTGGGGAGTCACTGGATGGGGAAACAGCAACTGTCACCTTGCTTCAAAGATTACACATCAGCTCCTCAGCAAGGCCAATTTACACTGCTTAAAGCCAATTGAAGGGACAAAGAAATAGCCTAGCCAGTTCTGTATGAATCAATATGTGGAGATAGGGCCAAGTTTGTCCAAAACAGAGATAGTTGCTCTCCTTTCAAGGAGAGTCAAGGAAAATTCTCTGGGTGGTTCCCCACACATGGTTATGTAAATATCCCTGTAGTCTTCTCATTTTAAAACTTCTGGGAAGATACCTGGAAAGCAGAGAGCCGGATCAAGTGGAATTTCTAGTTTCAAGGAATCTCCACACTGATTGCCACAGTGGTTGTACCAGTTTCCATTCCCATCAACAATAGAGCGGGATTCCTCCCCACCAACAAACATGTTCACCAGCAGTTTTTTTATTATGGCCATTCTTCATGGAGTAAAATTATCTCTCAGTGTAGTTTTAATTTTCATTTCTCTAATGGACAGCATTAATGAGCATTTTTTAATTGTCTTTCCTGGCCATTTGTACTTCTTCTAAGAAGTGTCTATCCATTTCAAATGCCCATGTTTTGATTAGGACTTTTATTTTGGGGGCTTTAATGTTTTGGAGTTCTGTATACAGTGTGAAATATGGTTTAGTTTTTATTATATTGCATGTGAATTTGTCATTGTCTCAGCAATATTTTTAGAAAAATTGAGTTAATCTGTGTTTACACTTCATCAAAAACCAAATAATCAAAAAAGAAGGATTGATTTCTAACTCTCAATGCTAGTCTGGTACGTGCAGTACAACATAATTTTGATTACTTTGGCTTAATAGTAAATATTCAAATTTTGAATCATTACTCCTTGAACTTTACTGTACTTTTTCAAAATTGTGATGGGAAATTCTAGGTCTCAATTATTCCCATGTAAATTTGAATACGATTTGGTCAATTTGTGCAAAAAAAAAAATAGATGTTGAGATTTTGATGGAGATTTCATCAAATCTATAATCAACTTGAAGAGTATGTCATCCTCATAGTTCTGAGTTCTTCAATCTAGGAACAAGGACAATCTTTCCACTTATTTAGCACTTCTTTAAGATGTTTCAAAGATGTTTTGTGGTTTTCAACAAGTCTTGAATTTTTACTTCCAAGCTGTACACTTTTACTTACTTTTTTCCCCTAACTTCCTGGACTAGTAATTCCATCAAATTACTGAGGAGAATTGTAACACAAGATAAGTTTCTTCGTATTAGTCTTAGGGGGAAACTATTTCAGTTTTTCACAATTAAGTATGAAATTAACCAGAGATTTTTCTTACATAACTTTTACAGAATGAGAAAATTTCATTTAACTTTTAGTTTTGGGGATTTTTATCAAAAAAAGATGTTAGACATTGATAACCTTTTTTCCACATGTGTTAATTTGATCACATGATTTTTCCTCTGTTTAACTTATACTGTATATTACATTGATGTACTTATAAGCTTTACATTTCTCAGTGAAACTTAAATTTGTCATGTATATTTTTTTCATATGGGACTGATTTCAGGTTTACAATATTTTATTGAGTAATTTTGTGTATACATTTTTCAAGAATAGTGATCTGAAGTTGTTTCTTTCTGGTGAAAAATTTGTTACATTTTGTATGAGAATAACTCTGGTATTATGCAATGAGTTGGAAACGTTTCCTTCTCTTTCATGTTAAACACTTATGTAGTACATTTATTTAGTCATTCATTTATTTTTACAGTAATGAGGATTGATCTCAAGACCTTTGAACTATCTGCCTAGGCCATTTTATAATTCTTATTTTGAGACAAGACTTTGCTAAGTTTCTGAAGTTGGATTTGAACTCATGGTCCTCTTGCCTCAGCCTCTCAGAGTGCTGAAATTTCAGATGGAGGCTACCACATCAGGTTTGATGCTACTTCCTTATGTGTTAGGTAGATTTTACCAGTGAATCCATCTGGCCCCTTCTCTTCCATGCTCCCATTGAAGATGGCAGTAACTACCCCCATGCAGAACATAAGAATTTCTCATCTCCTCCAGGAAGTTCAAAGGAGTTACTTTATATGCTACAAAAGGAAAGCAGAGAAGACAAGGAGTACAAATGCCCAGGGTTCTGTTATAAAGCAGAAATTCATGCTGAAAAGAATTAGGTTCTACTCCCATCTCCACAACAGTAGCAAGCTTTTGCTTAATGATTTTGTTCTAAAAAAAATAGAGAGACCATAGTTTTCCAGAAGGAAACTGACTTTATTTGGAACATAGTGTGAGAACAAGTAGGAAAATATCAAATTAAAAATATTTTTCATGACAAAAAATCTCATGAGGGGCTGGGAATTTAGCTCAGCAGCACAAGTGCCAGCATGGCATTCACAAGGTTGTGAGTTCCATCCCCAGGACAAAAAAAATCATAAAAATACAGCCTGTTATTTTCTTGTCTGGAAAGGAAATAACAGATACTTTATAAATACATAGAATATTAAGTTCACACTCAAAAGCAATAATTCTAATTCAGATTGCATTAAATCTGTATAACGATTTTGAAAGAATGGCCATTTTCATTATGTTGGTTCTTCCTACCCATGAGCAAGGGAATATCTTTCCATTTTCTAATATCCTCTTCAATCTTCTTTTTGAGAGCACTGTAATTTTCAATGTATACATCTTTTATTTTATACTTCACAAAACTAGAGAAAACATTCCTAACATTCATTTGCAAGAAGAGACATAGAATAAAAAAAATAATCCTAGGCAACAAAGTTAAGGCAGGAGGCATCACAATCCCAGACTTGAAATTATGTTACAAAGCTAATGTGACAAAATGTCATGGTACAAGCCAAAAAAAAAAACCTCACCTGAGTATCAGTGGAACAGACAGGAGATGCGGAAACAACTCCAAACACATTCAGTGTCCTTATCTTTAACAAAATGGCAAAACATGGTCACTGAATAAAATATTTACCTCTTTACTGAATGACAGTGAAAAAATTGGTGTTCCACAAGCCAAAGACTAAATATAGATGTATGTCTCTCAGTTTGAACCAAGCAAAAATTGAAATGCATCAAAGATCTAAACATTAAAACAGAAAAACTAACTCTACTAGAAGAAAAAATAGGCAGAACTCTTGAAGACATTAGGCATAAGTTATCATTAACGAAACCCTGACTGCATGGGAAATAATACAAAGAATCAGCAACTGGGATCTCATCCTATTAAAAGCTTTTGCACTACAAAATAAATTATCAATAGAGTGAAGACAACGCAGAGTGGAAAAAATCTTTAACCAGTTGTCCCTCAAAGCACTATTATCTAGAATGTATAGAGTTGAAAAACATCAAACACCCCCAATTTAAAGACCCAATCCAAAAGTAGGCATGTGAAGTGAAAACGCACTTCTAAGGAAAAGACATGCAAATGTCAAATAAATGCATTTGAAAATATTCAACATCACTCATCATTCCAGTGATGCAAATTCAAACAATACTGAGATTCTATCTCACTCCCAAAAGAATGGTTATTATCAGGAAGTCAATCAATAACAAATGCTAATGGGGCTATGAGGAAAAAAGAATGTTTCTTCACTGTTGGTGGGAGTATAGATTAGTGCAACCCTATGAAAATCAGAGTGGAGTTTCCTTAAAAATCTAGGATTAGAACTCCCATTTGACCCAGCTATTCCCCTTCTAGGTATCTTTCCAGAACAATTAAAAACATCATAACACAGTCATATATGCACACACATGTTTATAGGAGCACAGATTGTAGCAAATAAATCTTGGAAACAACCCAAATACCCATCAACTGAAGAATAGATAAAAATGATGTGGATTTTTTTATACAATGGAGCACTAACCAGCCATAAAGGATAAACGAGACAATCGTAGGTACATGGATACAACTTGAGATGATACTTATAAGTGAAGTAAATTGGTCACAGATGTGTAAATATCACATTGTTTTCCTGGTGTGAGAAACTAAAAGTTTAAATAAGGAACAAAGTGTACAATAGATATTGTGAGATACGAAGAAATAGTTCAAAAGAAGGGGGAAGTAGAAAGAGAGGAGGAGGAAAGAAAATAAGAGAAAAGGGGAAAAAAGATAAGCGAAGGATAAAATGGAACCAAAATTTTGTTAATATAAAGGGGAAGGGAAGGGGGTTTGAAGAGAGGGAAGGTGATTGGGAACCATAGAGGAGTCAAGATATATTATATACAGGTACCAATTGCCTATGATGAATATGGTCATTTTGTATATCTAAATTGTACCAATAAACTTATTGAAATTTTAAAAAATGATGATTCTTACAACAACTAAGAGAAAATTATAGTTCTATAAAAACTACAGATAATGGTAGTCCATCTAAATTAACCCTGGGAAAAAACACAACAGACAACTAAGGCTAACAGTCATGCTATTAAAACAAACTTCAAGAAATAGTTCAAAGGTTTTCATTGCAAGGCTCTCTAAATTTAATAAGAAGAACTTGTGGAGCAATTTATAGTCCAGGGCATTAATAAGAATGTAATCAAGTTAAAAATTCCAACTACTGGTGAAATAATGCATAAAAACTGTAATCAAACAATTTACCTAATTAAAAATGAGTATGTTTAAGTAACACATGCAAAACCCAAACCACAGGAGGAGAAAAACAAGCCTCAGTGCAAATTAGAATGAGTTTGTGGGAAAATTAATTTTAAAAATATTGTTCAGATTTTCATAGGCTGTGATGATGTAAAAGTAAGGAGAGAACTTGTGATCTTCCAAGGTCGGGAGTCCCCATAACTGTAGATTCCATTGAAATTGCAGGAGTGCAGGACTCTAAAATGATAAACCACAAGGAATCTTAATCATAACAAAATTATTATGTAAACTGACTTCTTCTGGTTAGATATGTTTATGTGCCTTAAAAACAAAAGAAGGAACATTGTCTAGACAATAAAAAGTGAAGGGGCAAGAAAATATTTAAAGTGTTTAAGGAACAATACATAAAATATAGTAGAAGGACGATAACACTAAGAACAGACAGAAACATAAATTACAATATTACATAAACAGGTAAGAACTTTAAAATCACAATCGTTGAGTCTTTGAAATAATACTGATATTGTGGAAAGGTAGAAAGAATTTTTCCTGTCTCTTTAATAACAAAATGATAAGTCACAAAATCATACCTTGTTTTTTCTCATTGTTCTTCTAAGTAAAATGACAAGACTTTCAATTAATGCAAATTGCAAAATGAACAATGAATGCAAATAACAGAACATAAAGCAAAAATCTAGTGTATGTGGACTATAAAGTGAGGACCATCTAGTCATTCTGGAATAGCGGAGGTAACTAATGTAGGGATTCCCACTCACAGGATCTCAGTGGGTCTTCACTGAGAGCTTAGCAGAAAAAAATGGCAGTGGCACCTGTACAATCTAGGGATCCTTCAGTATCTCAAGAGACAAAGAGGTGATCAGATACAGTGACAGAAAACACAAAGCTTTACCTTATTCTCCAAAACTTTCTGTTAGAAGAACAAAAGCCTTCTGTCATCAAATGAGAGTCAGCAACACTTCTTACTGTAAGATAAAGGCAAAAAGTTAATTGTGCCTGACATAGGAATAGAAAAAAAAAGAGAAAGCCAGTCTGCCAAGTGCTGATAAAGTATAAAGCAATGTTCGTTGCTGCTGTTGAAGCTTGAAGGATAAACTCTTCCTTTGGAGATGATTCAGAAGACCATCATGGACCTTAGAACTAACAATAATACCAAGCAAAATCTGCTAACTCCTAGGGAGTGGCATGAAATGGTTACCAAAAATCAACCACCAGCACAATTCAGAATTTGGCTGCTGTGGGGAGGAGCACAGATACAGAGAAGATCTACCCAGTCAGACCACTGCAAAGCACTTGATACCAGGGTGAACTGAGAATGACTAACAAGAGATGTGAATGAGGAGAGTCTGGTTGAGTTAAAACAAAACAGCAAATACTGGTTGCTTAAATCCATAGGAACTTATTTTCTACTTTTTCTTCATATATAAAAGGAGAAGGAATAATTCTTACTTTATCCTATGGACCAGAATTGCCTTATAACCAGTCAGAATAGAAAAGTACAAACAAATGTATGTCTTCAGTGTAAATGCAAACCCTCATTAAGTCATTAATAAAATAATTTAATAATATTCAATATAACTACACACCATGACTAAGTGAGACTTTTTACAGAGATATCATGCTTGTTCAAAATTCAAAACTCAATTAAACAAACGATCAAGACTGTAAGATATAGAAGAAAAGACACAATTATATAAATCATTGATTATCAAAATTGATAATTTTTAAAATAACTTTACAAATTTTAAACATGATACAGGTCTACAAAAAGTCTACAGGAAAATCATACTTAGTGGTAAGAAACTCAAACATTCCCACTGGTTGGAGGAACAAAACAAGATGCCCCCTCCCACCACTTCTTTTCAATATCATACAGGGAACCAATGAAAATTCAATGAAGAAAATATAGATAAGGGCAGATCTTCTCTAAACATAATGGCTTATATTTAGAAATAAACAATAGAAGCACAAATGTAGAACCTACAAATTGAAAACACACTTTAAACAACCAATGGATCAAAAAAGAAATCAGAAGGGTAACCAGAAATAATATTCAAAATAATATCCAAAATAATTCAATAAATGAAAATACATCATTCCATAATTTATGGAATGTCATGAAGGCAGTGACAACTGGGGGATTATACATATGAATGCTGAAGTAACAGCCATGCATGGCGATTGCACCTGAAAACCCAGCACAGTCCACACTGCCTATAGCCTATTGTAGGCATCAGCCACAAGTTGGTTTCCCACAGTTCTCTCTTTTTTTATTGTAGCAGTTGAAACACTGTGAATTGAGGTTGGATAGGTTTAGGCATTGTTGGGTTCATTGCCCCCTGTAGCAAACTTAGAAGAGAAATTAAAGACACAAGCATATGTATATAATCAGTTCAATGTAGAATCTAAAATGTGTCTGGTGGCAGCAAACTTCAACACAAGTTTGGAGATCTCCTTTCTCCATGGTTGCATGTTACAGGATGGCATCCATGATAGTGTGTAATGACTTGTTAATACACAAGCATACCCTCATCCCTATGTTATTAATTGCACTGGGCCATTCTACTTTGGATGTCCTTTTACAGCACTTGTGCCCTAGGCATGTCCATTAATTTGTCTTTTTGTCAATGAAGTTTTCATGGAGTGTGTTTATTTTCCACAAGCCGATTTAAACAAAAATTAAAGTAAGGAGCAAGTCCTAATTATGTTTGTGGGAGCAACTGTATTGCCTCTTTTGTTTATTAAATTAAATTTTAACAGATCATTTTTTTAAGTTTGGCATGTAGTGAATACATCTTTAGCCATAATTGTCTTTTGCTTTTAGGGCAAGGTCCTGTTTAACAGTTTGTACCATTTATAAGTAATTTAGCTGCCTATGATATTTTTCCCTCTTAAGGGTTATCCCTAAGTGCAGTTAGGGGGAAGTGGCTATAGTTTCCATCTAACTATTTTGAACTGAGAGGGATTGCAAATTCTCTTTACAAAATTAATCTCATGAATCTCAGTACAAAAATTTTAGCACATTTATCACTGGTTTTATCTGCATAAACATTTTGAGTTTTGCACCCTCTAGACAAGAACAAAACAATTTTTTGAGAAATTTGTGCATGTATAATCAAAGCGTGGGCACTAGAATAGAAAGGCAGATTGGGGAAAGAGCCAAGTCTAGAAATTATTTTTATGGGACTGGTTAACAATTATAGCCCACTGTGTGTTAGACTTCTATATTGATGCAGTCTGATATTTTGTCATATGTCTCTCTCATTTTAGCTGAGTTTAGCAAAAAAATAATAATAATAATAAGGATTTTTATTGAACTTCATAGATTTTATAAATTCTACTTTAGTTTTCTTTTTTTTTTTTCAGTGACCCATAACAGTGGTCATTTGCCAGTGTAGCTGAAAACTGCCAGAAGGTGTCAGTAATTGGAGCTTCTTTTTTATATCTATCTTATCATTATGGCATTGTTTCTATACAGCCTTTTTATATGTTCTTGCTGCATGCACAAGACCTAGTTAAAGCAAGATCTATAGAAGTCAGTTAAGTCTCCTCAAGCATTACAAAACAATAGGAGAATAACAATAATTAATACATTACATATTATGTTTATTTTTTATTTTAAGGAAAAATAACCATAAACATAACAAGGAAACCAAGTTTCAAAATAAGTTAGTAGTACAGGTATGACAGTTGACACATTGCAATTGTTGTCTTTGTAGTACTTATTCAGAGTACAAGACATAGGCATGATATCTTGACCAACTATTATAAAGCATAAAAATTTCTTTTCAAGGATCTAAGAGAAGCTAGCTGTAGAACTATCTTACCTGTTCTGTGTATATATGTATTATTTTCTTTTTCCTTTCTTCCTTTCCCCTTTGTCCCATCATGGTTTGTCTTTTCTTTTGAACAGTTTCCTATCAATTAACAATATCTACTGTACATTTCAGGTCCTGTTTACTTGTTTAGTTTCTCACACCAGTAAGACAAGACTATGTTTACACATATGGGTCTGATTTATTTCACTTATGAGTATGATCTTAAATTGCATCCATTTCCATATGCAAGTCTACAGTTTATTCTTCTTTATAACTGAGTAGTGCTCCATTACATAAAACAAACTACATATTTTATATCCTGTTATGCTTTGTAGGTGGCTCCCCCAAGCCTCATGTAGTCATGGAAGTGGTTGAATCTAGCATTTGTGATTGATTGATTGTCTAGTGCTAGGATAGGTGGTATGAGTTCTGCACCTGCCATGGGATGGAGCCAACATACAATGCAAGGTCGAGAAGGAGACAGGCTTTTCCCCTTTTTGCGTGGTTCACTCTTGTGGCTAGCAGCAGCCATGAATGACTGCACCCCTAGCCACCCCACCCTGCCTTGGAACCAGCTGAGTGTGGACTGAAACCTCCAAAACTGTAAGAAATAAACCTCTCCTTCCTTCACTTTGGGCATCAGGTATTTTGTCTCAACAATGAGAAAAAAGTAACCAAGACAGAATTTGGTAGCAGAGGAGTGGGGCCATTATTGTGACCATACCTGACCATATGGTTCAAGAGCCTTTGGGAATGACTTGTGGGAAGTTTGGAAAGGTTCAGAGATGTCTCCTGAAAGAGCAGAGCTGGACCGGCTTAGGCTGTTCTGTATGGGAGATTTTGGTCAGAGCTCAGGAGACCAGAAGGCTGATAGAAAGCCTGCCAGTAAAGACCAGACTCAGGAGGTTTCTGCTGGAAAGGACTGCATTGGTTGTTGGACTTCAGATGATGTGTGTTATGGCTTTGCAGAAGTTTATCTGTATTTTTTTCCTGTCCAGAGACTTTGCCTAGAACTGAGATTAAGGGTGGTGGCCTGATTGGCAAAAGAAATTTCAAGGCAGTCAAATGTTGAGGCAGTGGCATGGCTATTATTGACAGCTTTTAGCCAGATTTATGTTGCATATCAAAAGCAAAGAGCCCAGCAGTGTAACTTAAAGTGTTGTGGGTTTGGTCAGAAAGCTGTGGACTGTAAGATAGCCCTGAAACCTCAATTGCTGAGCAGGAAAAGAGAAATAAAAAAGATGGCCTGGGGGCATCCCAGGAAACAGTGGGTCTCCACCCTTTGCAGCCTCAAAGCTACAAAAGTAAAAGACTTTGCCCAGGGGAGAAAGCTGCAGAGCACCACAATCCAGAATGGCGACAGAGGCCACGCAAGCTTCCAGAATGGTGGCAACATAGAGAATCTGTACCTGAAAATCAGGTTCAAAATGCCCAGGCATTCAACATCTATGGCCAAGAAAGAGGAAAGTTTGGCTCCTGCTCCAGCTGGCAGCAGACCTTAGCAGCATCCACGTGGCCTGGTTTTAGGTGCATGGAGAATGCATGCATTCTGAGGTTAAAAAGGCTTCCACCCTGATTTCAGAGGACCTGGGAGGCCAGACAGAGCACCCCTGAAAGGGCAATGTGTGAAGCTGTACAGTGGAAAATCCAAAAGTTAAAAAAGCCAGGAGTGTGAATCGTCTAAGGAAAG
>RJWT010050637.1:0-10817 GCA_004365215.1 Cuniculus paca
TTGTTTGATTTCTATTCAGCTTCGGTTACAGAGACAAGGGACAAGTTTAACCTTCTAAATTTTAAAGTTCCTTTTGGATATCACGTATTTTAAAAAAAAATTTCCAAAGTCTTTCAGAGCTCTTCCTAATTATTAGGAACGAACATTCAAGAGTTCGACTAAAAATTAAACATATTTAAAAAACTATTTATTTGGCTCAATTCTAAATTGCAAGCATTTGTAAATGTTTATACTGTGAGAAAAAAATCTCCACAACAAAAGTCTTTAGGGGTCATTACTATAATCTGTAGGGTTCAGGCCTGTACGTGAAGAGATCTTACCTTGATGGCCTAGACTGAGAACTACTTTGTATTCCACACATACGATAATATTGAAAAGCAAATCCATTTTAATTCAATAAATCTTTATCACTTAATAATGAAAGAGGACAGAATAATATGTATGACCTAAATCTAATCATTTCTGTCCCAAAGAAGCAATGATTATGGTGGAGGCCCATTAATTAGTAGTCCTTATTTCCTATCACTATTAGCTCAGTGTTGTCCCAAGGGGTGTTGTGAGAGTTCTTAATTTATGGGCAAAATAATTCTGTGATACAATCATTTCATGAAAGGCCAATTAAAGCAAAATTAAACACAAAGGATGGAATAGCATTTCCCAAACTTATTTGACTTATTTTCTCCACAGTATCTCACAGGACTGGAGTCCTAATCATCATACCTTAGCTCATGATTTATAACAGCCAAATCATATCTATTTTTCTATCCCTTAGATTTTTCACTGCTAACCAAATTAGGAAAGAATTCCTCCCAGCAGAAATTCCCTTTATATTTTCCTTCATTAAATTAGTCTCTTTCTTTCTTTTTTAAATATTATTTCTGTTTGTACCTCTCTTCCAAGGCTCCTCTCCAGAAAACTTCATCTGGATATAACCAGTTTAACAGTCTTCTTTCTCCAACTCAATCTGGTCTTTATTAACTTACTAATCAAATTATTTTTAAAATCATCCTGGAACTGTCTTTCTTCCAAGAAGCCTTTAACATACATGTTCTTACATAGGCAACTATGTTTGGACTGCTACCAATCATTGCTCTGAAATATCTGAAATAATGAGTGCTGCTTTATTATACAATGAGCTCTGGTTCTTAAAATATATAAACTTCACCCATAATATTATAAAGAAAGAAAAGAAAATTTCTATTTCAGAGGAAGACTTTATATAATTTACCATGAACTAGTAATGAAAATAAGTCCATGTAAATAATAACAAGTCAGTTGAGTAGTTTTTATTCTCTAGTTTAATAAGAGTTTTTCTAAAATGCACATTGAACCCTCTACTTTCCTATTATTTAGACTACTTAGAACATAATTTAAATTTCTCTTTATGGCACGATTTTGCTGAAAGCTACTTCTATCCTGTCCCTCTGTTAAAGGGCACCTCCCAAAGAGACAATCATTTGAAAACGATTTTATGGCTTAATGATCTGGTGAAATACTACATGCAAAATCCTCCTTAAAGTGATCCACAATGCAAAATAACACGTTAAAGTTTCTGTTTGCTTCTATAGTAAAGTAAAAACATATAAAACAATGTTTCTCAAACATTTTTAACCAATGAACATCAGTTTACCAACACATCTATTCATGTCACAGATTTTTCTCAGAAACAGTGATCTGATGGATCCTAAGATGATCTGCCGCATGGTACAAGTATTTATATCTGTTCTGTAGTTTTCCTTCCACTGTTAGAACTTTACTGTGGGTTCTTCTTACTGGTTGTGTAGCTACTTTCACTAATACCTTGTCCTACTTGTGGATTGCTGCTTCTAATGTCACGGTCTTTTTGCAGACTCCTTTGAGAAATTAATGAAAGTCTCCTAACTCGCCTTGACTCTTGCTGAAAAATCTCCATGTAGTCACAGTTTGAGGGCTGAACCAAACCAAATGAAGTTGGGCTATGGCTCTTAAATGGTAACATGGCCCTGGATCTTCTGTATTACTAAAAGGGTGCATCCCAGGGTCATCTCCAGCTCTCATGGCTCTGCATCTCTGTGCAAAGAGCCCCATAAAAATTCCTTTTGAGCAAGTGCCCCAAGTGAGTTGTGTGCATGCTGGAATTTGAGACCACTGCTGAGGGGTACATAAGCTCTAGCTAAAAAGTCGTTGTGGTTGAGAATCATTCTCTAAGCAACAGAAAACCTAGATTTTGATCTTAGAAAGTCAACCAAAAAGATGCCATTGTGTAAAGCACCAATGACTTTAACAAAACAAAACTTGTCTTTTTCCATAGCCAAAAATGTATGACTTTTTTATTTCTGGAAGAAATATGAAACACCTGTAGGAAAGTTTAAAGAGCATGCCCTATACATATGCCCTGGACAAAGGAAAAACTGCTGTTAGGAAAAAAACCTAAAGATAGTTTAATTTCTTGAGACACATTCATCACAATATAAAATGATTTACATGAAGCCAGAGGCTCTGTCCAGTTTATCCAAATTTTTAGCATCTCAGAACCAGCATGATCTCTTACTCAAAGCAGCACTCAAAAACAAACAAACAAACAAACAAACAAACAAAAAAACCCTGAGAAAACAAAATGAATGAAATCTCATGGGTCCTAGAATAGCTAGATTTGGCCCAAACAAAGATTTTATACCTAATCTGGAAATGTATTCTTCAAACATTTATAGATGTAAATTTGTAAATAAAGAAAATGTATAGTATAAGCAGCCTATATAGTATTTGACAAAATAAAACCAAAAATTACTTCTAAAACAGAAAGCATGTGCAAATGGATAAAAAAACTATGATGGGCTAGGATCCTGGTCGAACATACTGACACAATTCATTCTAAAATATAATTTTCATGCATTTAAAAAATAAAAGTACAATTCAGGGGAAAAAAACTTCACCATGGAAAAAGTGCACAAATTATTCTCAGGACTCCCGTCTAAAATTTAAAAAGACTCTTTCCTGCCTTCCTGTTCCACATATATATAAATATATCTATATATATTTATATATATTTGTAGATATATGTACACATGTTTTTATAGGTAGATGTGTGTACATATGTATAGACATGCATACATAAGTACATATATCTATATTTTTATCTGCATCTATATATATTACTCATAAAAATGTATGGGAAACTTTAAAAGTGGGATCACAAGATCGAGTCTTGGGTAATTTAAGTAGTTAGCATCACCTTGTCTTAAGAATTTAAAGGAGGGATAGTTGTTGCTGAAGATGTACGTCAATGGGATGGCCCTGGTTCCAGTCCCCAGAACCACAAAAAAAATAAACAAATGAATAAAAGTTTAAGAAAAAGAGTATACATTGTAGACTATACACTTAAAAATGCTTTTCATGTAGTGACTGACAGGTAAAATATTAGCCTCATTGTCTTCTAGTAAAATTTAGGACATTGAAAATAAATCTAGAGAAATATTAGGGCTCTTCACATTTGATCTGAAACCTAGCAGCATTTGGAATAAGTATCAAACTCCAGTTGAATCAGACAAACCATAAAAATACAGGTAGTAGCTGAAAGCACACATATTATTTTCCAAGACCATTAGCAACAGAATTCTTGTTAATAATAGCATCAAGATACAGCAGAAAATGAGAAGCTACAAAATCAGATAATCTGAAGCTGGTGGATCAGTATAATAGGATAAAAGGCACACATTTCAGTTTTCCCAAGAAAGGCGAACATTAGCCACCCTGTTATTGACTGTAAATGGATCCATTTTCAGTGCCACTAGACAAGTGATGGAAAAAGAGGTGACACAACCGCTCTTGTAAGGCTTATTATTCTGAATGAAATTCATGACATAATCCAAATGGAATATATTTGTTCCAGTAAAGAAAACTTTTAAACAGTATTATAGTATGAAGTCAGCAAGGACTGCATAGGAGCAAATAATAAGCAGTACCTTTCCCAGTACTCAAGTCACTTCCTGCGAGGAGGTGGGACTTGGCACTCAGTGAGAGGACCCCAGACGCCTGCAGGAGCCCCAGGCTCCCTGGAACACCAGGTTCCAAGGAGCCGCAGCAGGGGAGAAGCAGGAGGCCAACACCACAACCCCACGTTTATGAAGAAGCCTTTCTGTGTCTTGCAAGCCTAGTAAGTATCAGAAAATCTCCGAAGACTGACAGGCATTACTTTTGCCACAGCACTAAGAAGAAAATAACACTGTTCCCCTTCCCACCAGGATTATTTCTGTAACTTTTACTTATTTGCAAATGTAAATGATTGGGAAAGCATTTGGGCTAAAAGTAAGGCAAAGAATATTTCCAATTATTTTTATACAATGGAGTATTATTCAGCTATAAAGAAAGACAAATTTGAGGCTTTTATAGGTAAATGGATGCCACTAGAAACTATACTCATAAGTGAAATAAATCAGACTCACATATGTAAACATCATATTGTCTCCCTCATGTAAGAAACTGAAAAAGTAAATAAGATACAAAGGTACAATAAATATTGTGAACGGGAAAGAGACTACTCAAAAAAAAAAAAAAAGAACAACTGGCATAGGGAAAAAGAGAAAAGAAGGAAGGGAAAAGATTATATATATATATATAAAACAGCTAAAATAATTACACTATTAATTCTATTAGTTCATGAAAAGAAACTGTGCTTATATTGTTTGATCTGCTTTGCATGTCTGTACCTTGTAACCTGAGCAACTGTTTCGAAGATAACAATATGCAGTATAGTGACCACTGTAAATTCCCTATTGTCTTGTTTTGAAAGCCGATATTGCTTTTCTTGTTTTGTTTTCTTTTAATCTTTTTAAAATAAAAAACATCTATTTTCACCTTACTTTTCAGAACCAACTTAGTTTTCATTTCTCACAGCTTCTGAGGAAAGTTTCTCTGTGTACCACCCAGAATAAAACAGGATAAAACTCAGTGATGAACGAGTGAGTGAATAAAAATGATTAAAGGACGAAGAGTATCTAGGAAGTGGAGTGAAAGGGAACCAACACAAGCTGAATATGGGGAAGGTTAGATACTCCACAGGGAAGTGTCCAGACCCCTTTTCTAAACCATTAAGAGTGACGAAAGAGCTACGAAATTGGGAAAGCTGGGCCTCATAAAGGTTAATGAATCATTCTGAATCCAGGAATCATTTAACTTTCAGAAATTGAAATCTGCCCCCACCATTCCCTACTTCGTTTCCTTCCAAATTATGTGATGCATTGCTATTTATAATTGTGTCACCAGAAGCACAAGAAGTCATAGAGAAGATAATGCAAGGAACCTATGAGCCAGATAGCTTGGGTTCAGTTAACACACTGCTCTCTACTAACTGTGTGACTGTGGACAAGTTACTGAGTCTCTTCACCCCTCAATCGTGAGTCCACACAGGAGAAGAGCGCCTGGGAGCCAGGAAGTGTGCCACATTTGTTAGATATTGCTGCCTTCTTGTCTGAGGAGCCTGGCCCTCACACCCAGGCCAGGGTGGGCTCCTGTTCTCCATGCTCCTTCCCAGCCCACCTGGCACAGAGCTGCATTTCAGCACTTGCTATGCCACGTAATAAAGTGTTAGTTTGGGAGTTACCTCCTGAAACGTTGAGCTCCTTCAAGCGGGGATCTTCTCCCCATTATCGTACTCTCATATCTATCAGAGGGCCTAGTCCAATGAATGATTTCCAAATGAAACATATCAGTGCCTCTCAGAGACAAAAACCATTTCGTTTAACACATTTTGATTTTTTTCCCCACCATAAAAGTGTTTCATTAATAAAATACTAATATCAATATTTCATTAATAGTTTACATCAATTCTTTAATAAATTCTTTAATAAAACACTTCATATTTATTCATACAACTATGGTATATCGACATACTAATTTCACATTGATTACTACACCAATTTCATATTAATGTTTCATATTAATTTCATATTAACAGGATATAGTTTGAAGAGAAATAATCAAAAATTCCATATTAAAATCTATTTCTCTATAGACTGATTTAAAGAATATTGCTATTTAGTGGATTCTATCGCTAAGATTGACATTCATAAAGTTAAACAGTGGCCCTATTCTAAGCCCTTCCATTGCACCTGTACTGTATTGAATCATTAAAACACTGGTTTTATTTGTGTGTGTGTGTGTGATTACAGACTCTGAGTGAGGTGTTGGGAATACACTGAGTAGTAACTAGTAGCCTCACCCTTTCAGGAACTGAGACAATCATACAGATTAATATAAAGTGTCAACTGATTTCATAGTGGTATATCACAATGAAAGGCTGAGATGAGACTGAATTACTAATACGTATTATATCTGCATTTTCCATACCCGATCTCTTTGATTGTTTTGGGTCAAGATAGTTGTTACACTAAACATTGTGCCCACCTGAAGGATTGATAACTGTAATTTAAAAAGAGATAGATGCATGGGCAGAAAGAATTGCTGGGTTTGGAATAAATGCTTCTGGCCTACACAAAGCCCCTTCCTGTCCGCTGCTTCCTTTGGAGGGAACAGCAATAACCCTGTTCACAAAGAGAAACTTAAGTGGCTGGAAAGGATGGAGATAGAGTTCCCTGAAGCTATTCTTCTGGGTCAGTGAGAAAAACTGGAAAAAAAAAAAACTGCTTCTATTATTACCCTTTTATGGCTCCCAGGCCAACAGTGGCTCCACTGACTGTCACCTAAACTCAGGGCTAAATGATAACGAAATTCTCTCACACTTCATTCCATCTTCTCTGGCAAAAGATGTCAGTATTACATTAGCAAGAGACTTGACTTTCTGTCCGTTTGCCAGTGGTATGATACTCTTGTCCCTCTTCTATAGTCCATCTTTCTGTCTTTCTTTTTTGATGGAGAACATGAGAGGGAATATCTGACATCTGACTCCTGCTGCGGTCACTGTTAGCTGAAGACGCCAATCAAAGAATGGTTTACATCTGAATTTAGGCACACTCAAGAACTGTACCCAAGGCAATGTTTTTCAAGTGACTTTTGTTTTATGCTGGCTTAATTTCCAGTGGTAAACACTTACATATGCTCACCCTTTCAGGGAATGGCTTAATAATAAAATACCTCTACTGTAATGAATGAGTTTTAGATTTTAAGTACTGTATCTAATTGCACATTATTAAAGAAATATCTTCCTAATATTCTTTTCTCAGTCTCAGATTTTGCTAGAGTTCAGTTAATTGTATTTCTTATCATATGTGTTACTTTCTCTTATCATGCCTAAAAATTAACCTACAGAAAAAAAACCTAAAGTAAGTTAACAATTCATTTTTACTATAGCCTTAGGTTGTATCAGAGAATTGATATTTCATTTTTAAAGGAATATGCCGTGACAGAGAAGTTGCATTATCAGCTCTTAATATAACATGTTAAAAATTAATTTTAAAAATTTAGCACGGGAATAAAAATAATACGATCATTAAAAAGATAGATTTAAGTTAAGACACCTGCTGAGTGTGCTTCCTAATATATTTTCTAATTGAGTCATAAGCTTTCAAAGAAGATAGAACAATTTTTCCTTTTTATACTAAAAAATACAAGATTCTGTTCACACTTCTTTATCAGGTAGGAAATCACAATGGCTATGAACATATGTCAAAATTACTATGAAAAGAGATAGTCATGGTGATAATAGAAATCCCTTGTACACACCTGAAAAGCTGTGCTTATGAGCTTATCATTCTATCACAGTAAGGCTCAAGCCTTCCAGGTAAGAGATTTCCCATGGGGGATGTCACTTTGTCTAGTAAATTTTATGCCTAATCTTTCCTTTTTAGCTGCCTTCTTTGCCTAGTTATAGTTATACAACCATAAAGCTAAAGACGTATTTCCCTCAAACTTCAAATATGACTTCGAAGCACCTTGGAGGCAGAAAGCATCTTTTACACTGTCTTCCTCAGAAGACCTGTGATCTACAGACAGCATCCTTAAGTGGGGTTCACTTCCTAATTTGACAAAGATTTGCCTGCAATGTATCCGCAAGGCACCCGTGACACACACCTCATGTGGTGACAGAAGAGGACTCCAGAGCGAGACCTGGAGCCCTACAAGAGCCATGCCTCAGAGCTGTGGCCATTCCTGTCCAAAGAGCAAATTTACTTCTCTGACTATTTCAGTTCAGGAAAGAAGAAAGAAGTCCATGGAAAGGAAACTAATTGAAGAAAATATTAGCTGATTGTCATCCTATTTTGATATAAGTGGGATGACATTGATATCAAAATAGGATCCTGGGCCCTGTTCTGTATGGTTTGTTTCACGAAAACATTTTTTTTCATTGAAAAAGAAAATACAAAATATGTGCAAAATTCAGCAACATGGTATTTCTTTTTTGAGTATATAATTTAATCAAATATTAGAGTCACTTGATTTTTTTGGTTTTTTGAGACAGGGTCTTGCTATATAACCCAGGCTGGTGTTGAGCTCACTATGTAGCCCAGGCTGGCCTTGAACTTGTGGCAATTCTCCTGCCTCAGCCTCTCAAGTGCTGGAGTCACAGGTGTGTGCCACCATGCCCACTCTCACTTGAGTTTTATATTACAATTAAAACAAAACTCGTTCTACAAACACAAGTATTTTAACTACAATTGTATCTTGGATTCAATGTTTTCAGTGCCTGGGTTTCGATGAAGGAGAAAGGAGAGCAAGAGCAGACAGAAAAGAAGGAAGAGAGTAAGTTAGAGGCCAGGGAAGCACAGTCCCCCCAAGCACAGGTTAGTGCATCATAGCTCATGGGACAAACACAGCCTTTCTCTTTGTAAAAACTGGGGGAAAAAAATCAAAAGAAGAAAACTATTTCATCACATGTGAAAAGTATATGAAGTTCAAGTTTCCGTGTCCATGAAGTTTCAATGGAATAGAGCCATGTGACAGTTCGTGTATCATCTGTGGCTAGCTTATACTACAAGCGCAGAGTCCAGCAGATGAAGCAGAGATATTACGGCCTGCAAAACCCAGGATGGTTACTAAGAGTCACAGACATTGTTTGCCAACCTCTGCCTATACAAACAGGAAGGATGCAAAAGACAGTCATAATTCAACTAAAACACAAAGGGGTAAAATAATGAAAAGGGCAGAATAAGAGTTAATATTCACTGGATATATACTATATAGCAACAAAATTATACCTGCATTATTTCCAATCTTCCCTACAACTAAAGTGAGAACACGAAGGCTCAGAGAAAGCAAATTACTCATCATTGAATTACCAAGTGAATGAACCATTTGAGAAAACTAGCAATGACATTTTAATTGAAGAACAAATTAGTGGGCGTCAGGAGTTGATTTCAATGAGCAGTTTGAATCAGTAAGATCTATTTTAGGATAATATAAGCATCTTTTAGCCCATAAGGCCCGATGTATGTTTCAATGTAATTATTGATACAAATATCTTTCTAATACCAAGCTCTACTGACAATAATAGAAAAGTTATGTTAAGTTTACTATGTGGCAAGTACTAAGTACTTATAAACACATTTATGCTAATTCTCTAAGCTTCGATGAGGAAAGCACTAATACTAGCATTTACCTTGAAGGCACAAAGAGGTGATATAAATAACTTGTGCAAGGCCACAAAGCTTACAAACAACAGCCAAGATCTGACTGATGGCCAACTGGCCGCGCATTCTATTGTCTCAACAAATATGACATTGGTGTCAGTCCAATCCAAGCTGCATCAGAATCATCTGGAGAGTTTGTTCACATAGATTGTCAGGCCCACCCCCAAAGCTTCTGATTCACTGAGTCTGGGGTGGAGCCTGGGAGTTTATTCTTCTAACTTGGTCCAGGTGATGCTGAGTCCTAAAGCCACACTCTGAAAGCAGTTGTTCTATTCGTTCTCTATTAATTCTTGGTGTTGCCACCAGGTCATTCTATGCTCAACTTGTATGGCTTTGCCTCGGCATAAACTCTAAAGAAATTCACACTTGGGTTTCTTGGGTAGGTGCAGGGAATGCTCTTCAAGGCAATTTTCTCATATCTTTCTTCCTGTTCAGGTAATCGTACACATCAATGGACAAATTCTATTTGTTAAGCACTTCCTTCAAGTTACTTTTCTGCTCAAAAGTTAACAATGCCATATGTAATTTAAGCATTAAAGACTGGCTTTCCAGACTCTCAGTGAACTGTTCCTAAGCTGATATGACATCATGCATTCAGTTCCTTTATTTGGCGCCTTAGTTTTTCTGCCCAGCATGCCCTTCCCTTTCTTCTAACAAGAAGCTTGTCCCTAGGTCAGCTGGAAGCCTTTCCTAAGACTTTCTGAACTGAAGTAGCAAGAAGCTGTCAGGATGTGAGCAGGGAGTTGCCAGGAGCCACACACCCTGAGGAGTGGAGAAACTGCTTTGAGAAAAAAGTCATCACATGGGGAGAAATCGAGACACAAAGTACAGGTAGGAGAGCAGAGTTTCTGCTGCTCAGGTCTCCGGAAATCCTGCCATTCCAGAAGTTTTAACTATACTCTTCTTTTAATAAATGGTCTCTCTTTTGCATAAAAATCAGAAACAAGGAAGAACAAAGGCATCCCTTGCAGTTTAGATTCCGGGCTAGGACCTTCACCAACTATTTGTTGAATAGTCCTATGTGCCGGTTGCCATTCTCTTCATTGTCCCCAGCGAGCCTCAGTAACCTCGACTGCTGGTGCTCTCTGAACTGAAAGGAAAGCCTTTTCCCTTCCCTTTTGCCCATGCAAGTTCTTCTTGCGGCCAAACTCAGGTTCTTACCATGTCACTTTGTGGGTTAGTCTTTTTTACCTCCTAGCTTTGAGGGCACTTGAAGATACCACACAAAATCAGGCTTTAAAGTGATTTCAAACTTAC
>RJWT010050638.1:0-10825 GCA_004365215.1 Cuniculus paca
CCTGTCTTAAGTACACACATGGCAGCAGCAACAGGCACAGTGTCAAAATACTTCAGCCGAATCTCAGTTACCTGGAGTGAAAAGAAGATTCTAGTGTTCAGGCAAGTGAGGTCTGGCCATGGAAGCCCAATGTTATATGATGTAGCGTCAGTTAAGCAGTAAATAAAATACCTAGCTCATTATCTAAACCAGGAGTGAAGAAACAAACTGCAGCTCACAGGCTAGATGTGCCAATCTGTGTACATACTGTTGGTGGCTGCTGTTTGCTGTAATGCCAGAGTCCACAAGTCAAGTCAGAGACTATATGGCCCACAAAAGCTGGAAATATTTACAACCTGCTAT
This sequence comes from Cuniculus paca, assembly GCA_004365215.1. Classification (NCBI taxonomy): domain Eukaryota; kingdom Metazoa; phylum Chordata; class Mammalia; order Rodentia; family Cuniculidae; genus Cuniculus; species Cuniculus paca. Next base: position 343 of record RJWT010050638.1, read on the forward strand.
TTATAAAACAAGTTTGCCAATTCTTGATCTAAACTAAGAAATAGCCAAATTATTCAGTTCCTACATATAATAAAAGAAGTAACAAACCACACACGTTACCAGTTTTTAGCAGACATGAAAAACTTCTTACTCATACCAACTGTAACCAACTGAAAATAATCACTTCAGCGGCAGTGTCCAAGCTTGGTATACACAAGATTACTAGACTAGGTACCTATCTGTTAACCAGAACAGGAAAACCTGTATTTATACACAAGTCCAAAGGTAACTACTTTTCAGACATTCTACATTTCCAACTTTTCAATATGCAAAGTATTAATTGCCCTGGTTATCTCATCTCAGAGAATTGTTTAATGTATCAATGCTCTGTAAAACGGCTTTGTAAACCTTAAAGTATATATAAACATGTTTTTTAAAAGAAAGTTGTTTAAGCCAGGCGTGGTAGCGCATGCCTGTAATCCCAGCACTCAGGAGGCTGAGGCAGGAGAATTGTAAGTTCAAGACCAGCCTGGCCTACAAAGTGAGCCCAAGGCCAGCCTGAGCTGTGTAGCAAGACCTGTTCCAAAAAAAAAAAAGTCATTTAATTATATATAAATGTAGAAATTATACATAAATTTCTTGGTGTTATATTAGCAGTATGGCTATGTAAGAAAACATCCTTGTTTTTATTTTCAAATGATTTAGCCTAGGAAAAAACATAGCTATAGGAGCTGCAAGTCTCACTCAGTGGTAGAGCACTTGCCAAATGCAGGCAAGGTCCTGGGTAGAAACTTTTACCAAACTAGATAACAACAAATGGCTTGCTTTTCCCTTTTCATTTTCTCCCTCCCATCCATGGCCTACTTACCATATCTTCATCTGTCTCCAAAGTGATCTTGAAGATATCTCCCTGCTCAGTTTGAGCCAAAAAGAAAAACATCGACTTTGTTTTATGGGTGGCAGAGCAGACAAAAATCATTCCTCTTTCAGGGTCATCCAGGTCATTCTAGCAAAATCAAATATATAACCCATAGCTTAAAAATAGGTGTTTATTTCTGAATTCAGCACTTTATCAATAAACTGAACTAGCCTCCTGAGACCCAAGACACAGCAGCCTGTTAACGAAAAACTAAAAGTTCTTGTCTACTATAAATATAATAAACTCTGGGTAACTAAGAAATAGCCATAATTCCATTCTATAGCCTGATCAGATCAATAAGGCAAAAGCCATCTCCAGACAAAACTGTCAGAGAAGAGACATGAAATTTAGGCATCATTTCAGGCTATGAACAAAACACTCATACATCCATGACACAATCAACCACCCATCACTAGGCCTGTTCTACATCAATTTCCTTGACTGTTTTTTTTTTTGGGGGGGGGCTTTTGAGGCAGGGTCTTGCTAACCAGTTCAGGCTGGCTTTGAGATCACTTTGTAGCCCAGGTTGGTCTCGAACTTGCAACAATCCTCCTGCCTCAGCCTCCGAGTGCTGGTATTACAGGCGTATACTACCACGTCCAGCTTGATTCTTAGAAGGCACTCTAGCTAAAATTTTGGTTTTGAGATTGGTATGGTGGCTCACACCTGTTATCCCAGCACTCAGGTATGTATCGAGTTCAAAACCAGCCTGAAGAGCCAGGCATGGTGGCTTACACTTGTAATTCCAACATTTGGAAGGCTGAGGAAGGAGGAGCACTGTGAGCTCCAGGCCAGCCTGGACTACATAGTGAGTTCAAGACCAACCTGAACTACATATAGAGATCCCATCTTTCAAAAAAAAATTACAACAAAGAAACTAAAACTTGATAAAAGGCCACACTGCAATTACAAAAGTTCACGCTGGGGACATAGGCTCAGTGGCATAAGCGACTGCCTGGCAAGTGCAAGGTCCTGAATTCAATCCCCAGTACAAAAATACCCAAAAAAACAAAAACAGAAGTTCAAATTATTTCACAAACACAAGTATCTCTCCTCTTATAACAAAGACCTTACCCGTCTCCTAGGAATTGGACATCGGATATCTGGTTGGTCACCAAAGTTCTTATAGGTGATGTAGTTTTCAGAGCAAATCAGCACCCCACTTGGACCATCCGACCCTCCTGGAACTGTCAAGGAAAACAAAATTCAGCAGTGACCTGACACACTGATGAATTACTTTCACTTTCTATTGCTTCTCTTTTGGTACTTGAAGGCAGTGTGTGCCTGAACCTGAGAAATACCGTGTTTCTTCTTACCCACACTAAATATGGAATATAGTTTGTGTTTATGTGGAAGATATTTAGCCCCAACTATACATCTAAATTTTTATATCCAATTCAGAACTCAGTGCTCACATCTATAATCTAATCACCTACCAGACAATATTCCATAGATACTTTAAAAATGTAGTGGATCTGTAAGCAAACTCAAGTAGCTTCACAAACTTAATTGACCTCCTGAATCCTCCACCTGAGAATACCATCAACAAACAGACCAAATCAGAAAAGTGAGTATCATTCTTTAATCTTCTTTCCCACAGCCCTACTAATTCTACCTGTTTGGCTCTCACACTGCCACGACTCTTAGTGAAAAGGCCTGTGGACCAGGCTCCTAGCTTACAGTCTTAATCCCGTCCATCACTCCACTAGTCAAAATGTTAAGCAGTAACCTTTATGAATGAAGTGTCCATCTCTTCAGCTTACAGTCTTTCAGCAACTAGCCAGGCATGATGGCGCATGCCTGTAATTCAAGAATTTGAGAAACTGAGGCAGGAAGACTGCTGAGAATTCAGAACAAGCATGGGCTACATAGTGAGTTCAAGGCCAACCTGAGCTACAACGCAAGACCCTGTCTCTTTTAAAAAAAGTCTTTCAGTAACTACCATTCACCACTATTCCTCTTCCAGTTCTTTAAAACTCCAACTGCAATGAGCTTTGTATTCTTTGAAGGATCCATGTTCTTTCTTTACTCAGGCCTTTGCATGGCTGCAACAAATACTCCCTTCATACAGCACTTCTTCACAAAATTTTCCCTAACAGTCTGTATGCTATCAAGGCATGTGGCACAGTATCTGGCAATTTTTTTTAATTACTTCTCAGTATTGACCACTAGACTCAATCTTGCACAAAGGGAGGTATCACATATAATTTTTGACCACTGCAGTTTCAGGACTTAGTAGGCTGACTACTCCATGCACTGATCACAAAAATTCAATAAAAATTTGTTGAACAGAGCTGGGTGGGGGTTTACTCAATGGTACAGTACTTGTCTGGTGTACTTGAAGTCTTAGATTCAATACTCAGCATAGGCTGAGCATGCTGGTACACATCTTTAATTCCAGCACTCAAGAGATTGAGCCAGAAGGATCCTGAGTTCAAGGCCAGCCTGAACTACATGAGACCCTGTCTGAAAATGTGCACCCTTCAAAAAAATTGAATGAACAAAGCCTTTGTAAGTAAAAGGTACGGTAACATGTCACAGAAAGTGATAAGGTGTATGTAATCTATCTTTCAATATTCATCTGCTTATCACACAGTCTCTAAGATTTAATGCTTGAGACAAGTGCTGTCTCACCAGGCATGGTGGCAAATTCACACTTACTTGGGTGGCTGAGAGCGGAGGATTCAAGTTTGAGCCAAACCTGAGCAACTTAGCAAGACTCTTAACTCAAAATAAAATAAAAAAGGCTGGGAGTGCTAGGCATGGTGGTGCACACCCACTATCCCAGCACTCAGGAGGCTAAGGCAAAAGAACTGCAGCAAGTTCAAGGCCAGCCTGGGCTACACAGTTAGTACAAGACCACCCTAGACTACACAGCAAGACCCTATCCAAAATGAAACAAAACAAAAAAAACTAACCCAAAAAAGCTAGGCAAGACAGCACAGTTATAATTCCAGCACTTGGGAGGCTGAGGCAAAGAGGATCACCAGGAGTTTGAGGCCACCCTGAACTACATAGTGAGACCCTGTCAAAAAAAAAAAAAAACTGCAGCTGGGAGTATAGCTTCATAAAGCACATGCCCAGCAGGTTATGAGGCTTCTGGGTTCAACCTTCAGTACTTGGGGGGGGGTCCCCCTTACTTTTCAAAATCCTGTCTCAACAACAGACATACAGTACTTCACTTTGGACAACTCAAGTACGACTGATTCAAAAAAGAAAATACTAGAACACAGGCCTGGGATATAGCTCAGCAGCACAGTGCCTGCCTCATAAGAACAAGGTGCTGAGTTTGATTCCTGGTACCAAAACAAACAGAAAAAAAGAAAGAAAATACATCACTGTCTTTCCCAAGTCTGCTGAAATGCAGATGATACAGATGTCCTCCTTTAGCTTAATATGATAAACTGACTTCAAGTGGTAGTTTTATTCTTTAAGGAACGCTCTTTCTATCCTTTAGAGAAATTTGTTTTTAAAAGGAATATAAGTGAATGATTTGGGGATGACAAAGTGCAATATATGTACCATTGTTGTCCCGATTGACATGTTTTAAAATTTTGTTGTAAATTTTTTTCTTTTTATCCTTGATAAAATGGATTTGGAAAAAAAAAATACAATAAATAAAATCAAAGGAATATATAACCTTCAATGAGATAATAATGGACCTTCAATCTTTTGGAGGAAGAACTTCACTGCTCTAATTTCTTTAACAGATAAGATACTGGTCTCTTCAAGCTTTTCATTTCTTTTTGGGTCAATTTTGGTAGTGGTTTTCAGAATACTATTTCCTCTAAGTTTTCTAATTCACAGACGCATTTTTATCTTAAGATTTGTCCTTTTTTTTCAAGACAAGGTTTTCAGGCTGGCCTTGACACAGTTCAGGCTAGTCTTGAGTTCACTATGCAGCCCAGGCTGGGCTCACAGTGATTCTCGAACTTGCAGTGATTCTCCTGTCTCAGCCTCCTGAGTGCTAGGATTACAGGCATGCACCACCATGCCCAGCAGATATGTCAATTTCATGTCTTTTCAAAGAATATTATCATTCCACCATATGAACTCTTAACAAAAGTACTCAGGTTTACAATAAATGGATTAATTTCCAAACCCTAACAAGTAAAACCTATTAAATTTGGACATAAAATGGACCAGGTCAAGGATAGAGAGAAGTTCTGTAGGAAGAGTACCTGTAATTAGGAAGTTGCCATGTTCCTCCAAAGGTTCACTGTATTTTCGGACCACATGATTTAAACCGAGGTCTAGCTCATAGAAAGTAAGGGTCTGCTGTGTATTAGCTGCTGCTTCACCTGTTGGATCATTGTCTGCTTCCTATAAGGTAGTACAGTGGCACAGACTAATCAGTACCACTAATAAATAAACATTGAAGAACTTTTAGATCGAAAAGACATCAGAAACCTTCCATTCTACAAATGAAAAAAAGAGGCCCATAGATGCCAAATGGTTTAACAAAGTTCACACTACTATGTAACAGCAGAGCTAGAAAAGGAACACATATCTCCAAATCTTGGATCCAGAGAGCCTGCTACTAGATGATGCTTTCTATTCAAGACAAAGAATGCTCTGCCTTCCTTCCACTACCTCTCTTAGAAAAAATTCCTAAACACAGCTGTACCTTTTCTAAGCAACTTTTCCCAACAAATACTTTGGTTAACATGCAGTGTGTTTAAAACAAAGCAAAGGCTGCTACATAGTCCAGTGGTAGCAAACCTATGGCACATGTGTAGTTCTTCTTTTAAGACAAAAGAAGGGGTTTTTCTTTGGGGGGGTACTGGGACAAGGTCTCACTATGCAGTTGAGGCTGGCCTTGAACTCACTATGTAGCCCAGGCTGGCCTCAAACTCACAGTGATAGTCCTATCTCAGCCTCCCAAGTGCTGGGATCACACGCTTGCACCACCACACCTGGCAAAAGACGTTAATGTAGGACTTGTTTTTTCTGTATTAAAACTTCAGTATACTGGTTTGATTGCAGAGTTGGCAGTTTGAAATAAGTAAGTGATCTGGGGTTGCAGTTTGGGCACTCATCTCTACAAGGTTCACGACCACTAACACAGCCAATCAGTTAAGCTGTGAAACATTTCAAAGGATTTCAGGAAGGCATTTGGAATATGGAAGGCATCTGTTGACAGAACAGATTTAAGATCCACACAATGAGCCAGGCATAGTGGTACATGCCTGTAATCCCAGCACTCAGAGGCTGAGACAAGAGGACTGCCTTGAGTTCAAGGCCAGCCTGGGTTACACAATAAGGTCTAGACCAACCTGAACTACACATCAGACCCTATCTCAAAAAAAAAAAAAAAAAACATACAATTAAACAATTGTAAAAATTGTAAAAATTAGGGCAACACAGAGATTTCTGGTCCATTACCTCATAATCCATTTCCAGACAAGCAAACATTGGATTTTCAAATCCTACATCTACTCCAACCACATGATACACTAAAGTGTTCGCTTTGTGGGCCTCCAAGGGAGATGAAATGGTAAGTCGGGCTGCAGCATCTCTGTTCAAGATATATACCAATTTCTGTTTCTCAATAGCACCTAAAGTTAAAAGAGACAAGACACATCAGATTTCCAAATAATAAGATTTACAGAACAGGTAGGTTCAAATCATGACTATTTTTAAAAGATTATTCTTACTAGAATTAAGAGCCAGCACTAACTCTACAAAAGTTAACAACTGAGGATTATGCACTCTGTTAGTAAACAATACTATCGTTTTGGACCCATCCTTCCTAATAGGAACCTTAAGAGCTCACTAACCGCTCAAGAATTTTTAATATGCCCTCAATTTAAGGACACTGGAAAACCAAAATATAATAAAATTGTTAGCTTTCACACCAAGCGTTATAATGCCTGTCTGCAATCGAAGCACTATGGAGGCTGAGGCAGGAGGAGCACCACGAGTTAGAGGCCAGCCTAAACTACATAGTGAGTTCAAAGCCAGCCTGAACTGCATAAATGAACCCTGTCTCTAAACAAACAAACAAACAAACAAACAAACAAAACAGGTTTATTCTTCGAATTGGAGATCAGAGCAAATGATTTTGTGACTACTCAAGAGTGTTGCCCTCTACAGGCCTGATCAGATACACAGAATTTTCTTCAAAATTTATCAGAGAAGAGACATGAATGTGAATCATCACTTCAGGCTGATGAAAGCAACTATTCTCACTGTCCAGTGACAAACTCTTTTCATCATAGTCTTTGCTACAGATAAAGACATTGAAAAACAACTATTTCCAACAATGTGAGAAATAAAATAGGTACCTTAAGATTTTCCCCAGTTTTAAAAGGAATTACGACTTAAAAATGCAACTCTAGGGCCAGGGATATAGCTCAGTAGCACAGGGCCTGCCTGGCAAGCGTGAAATCCTGAGTTTGATTCCTGGTACCCCCCCCCCCCAAAATGCAGCTCTAAGGCCGGGGATAATAGCTCAGTGGCACAGTGCCTGCCTGGCAAGTAGGAGATCCTGACTGAGTTTGATTACAGGTACCCACAAAAAATAAATTAAATAAACAAAAATGCAATTCTAAACCAGAGTAAATCTAAATATAATGCCAAATTTTACTGATGTGGGTGATACACTGGTGCACTGTCAAGATTACAGCATTGTTATCACCAAATGAGCACTTAATCAGAGATCCATTCAACAGAACTAGAAAAGTCACTTACTAATCATAACAGCTCGTCCTTTGGGATCCACCGCTAAGAACTGGCCAGGAACAATGCGGCGGCACCCACTTTTGCCAAAAGTTTCTTGATGAATTTTCTCAAACATATTCTTAGATGGCTGGTACTCCAAGATAACAATCCGACCTGAGTCACTGCCAACCACAATGTAATCTTTGGTGCCACCCGTCAGCCTAAAGGCCATGAGTGACCGGATAACACCAAATACTTCCACAGTAAGAAGGGTATGTACTTTGCCAGTGTTAGGGTCTGGACGAAGTAGCTCCAAGATCTTTCCACGGGAAACAACAATTTCTTGTTGCTTGGTTCCTAGACAAGCAAAAAATAAAGATTATGAACAACCACAACTCACCCAAAAAATAACCTGAATAGATCAAATGCCACTGAAGAGAGTTATAATGAAGGAAATTGAGGACTCAGTATTTAATTTTATTCTTTTTGAAAAAGTACTTTTAAAAAAAAAAGAAAAAGTGCTTTTTCCAGAATTGAAGTGGCACCAAAGAAAGCTTTTAAAAAAGGGTCACAAATGCCAAGTGTGGAAGCACACGCCTGTGATCCCAGCACTCAGGAGGCTGAGGCAGGAGGATCACCACCGAGTTTGAAGCCAGCCTGGACTATATAGTGAATTCAAGGCCAGCCTGAACTACACAGCAAAACCTTCTCTCAAAAACCAAACAAAAAATAGCGAGGAGTGGTGGCTAAATACCCCATAATCCCAGCACTCGAAAGGCTAAGGCAGGAGGATCTCCGTGAGTTCAAGGACAGCCTGGGCTACCTAGTAAATTCAAAGCTAACCTGAACTACATAGTGAAAGCCTGTCTCTCCCCCCCAAAAAAACAACCCACAATGGAGAGGGTTTACAAAATTATCTTTAATTTTTTTTTTATCTTTCTGAGATTTGCCATCAATCTGTATAACTGAGAACTTGCCTGTATGGTATCAATGTACAACTGCCCTTCAGTATCCATGAAAAATGGTTCCAAGACACTCTCGGATACCAAATTTCTGTAGACACTCAGGTTTCTTATATAAAATGCATAGTATTTCCACATAACTTACACATGTTCTCCTGCATATGTTAAATCAACTAAAGCCAGAAATGGTGGTTTGCACCTGTAGTCTCAGTTACTTAAAGGGCTAAGGCAAGAGGACCATTTGAGCCCAGGAGTTCCCAATCAACTGGAGGAACACAGTCAAGACCCTATCTCTTGTTTTTGTTGTTGGTTGTTTTTACAGTGATGGGGCTCAAACCCAGGGCTTCCCGCATTAGGTAAGTGTTTTATCACTGAGACACAGCACCAGCCTAAGATCCTGTCTCTTAAAAACACTTTTTAAAAATCATCTCTAGCTGGGGACCTAGCTCAGCGGCCTAAGCGCCTGCCTGGCAAGTGTAAGGCCGTGAGTTCAATCCCCGGTGCTGCAAAAAAAAAAAAAAAAATCATCTCTAGATTACTTACAATGCCTAACAATGTAAATCCTATGGATGTAGTTGTTACACTGTATTACTTAGGGAATAATGACAAGAAGCTTGTACATGTTAAGTGTGATCCTTTTTTCTGAATTTTTTTGTTCTATGGTTGGTTGAATTCACAGATCTAGAACCTCTGGCCTCAGAATCCATGGACACAGAGGGCCAACAGTGCAATATTTAACAACTTCAGAATTAAAACCTTTCAGGGGCTGGAGAGGTAGGTAGCTCCATGACACAGCACTTGCCCAGCAAACGTGAGGCCTTGAGTCTTATCTCCAGCACTACAAAAGAAAAAATATCCAGCAACCCTGTATGGGTATTTTCCCAAAATAAATCAATAAAACCTTCCAAAAGCACTCGTGAAGGATACTGTTTTAAGAAATCATTACAATGTGTTAACTTTCTGAGTAATTCCATGTAGTGTCCCAAGAAAATTTTAAAGCTGCCAACTAATACATATTTTGATATTTCTAAACCCACTACAGTTCACTTTCATAATGGAAATCAACAGCTCTAAACACATAACAGCCAATTTTGTCCCCAACATGCCTGTTATTCTAATTCTACCATGATCAGTTGACATTAAATGTTTAAAACAAATTCCTCCTTCACAAACTTCCCTCCAAGCTCAACCAACAATGTTGTCAACATACTGTTATTTTCTCTGCCACCCAGACTACAAACCCATACACTTCACTTTTTTTTTTTTGGTGGCACCAGGGATCGAACTCACGACCTTGCACTTACCAGGCAGGTGCTTAGGCCGTGGAGCTAAATCCCTGGCCACTTCACTTTTTTATCCTCTAATTCATACACATAATTTATTTTGAAAAGCATAGTGGCTGCATGTGATGGCTGGGTGTGTTGTAATGCAGCACGCAGGAAGCCAAGGCAGGAGGATCACTGTGAGTTCAAGGTCAGCCTGAACTACATGGTGAGACCCTGTCTTAACAAAACAAAACAAAAAGGTAGCAAAGAATATTCAAGTGAACCCCTCAAAAGCACAGTTAAGAGCTATAAAAAGGACCAGAGAAAATAATATTAACATGAAAGATGAATTCTACAGATTGGCTTCTGCTTAAGTACCACACAAGAGGTGTTAAACCAAAACCTCAACCAAATTCTCATGAGTGGCCTAATTACTAAGGAGATTAACTCAGGAATGTTTGATCGATCTACAGTGACAAGAAAAGGTTTTATCTTGCACACTTTAGTACCTCCTTTCTTGTAAAGTTCTATTGTCTAATATTTTTTTCTTAATCTGATAATCACAATTTCACAAATCTGGCTTACAGTCCTCTTTCTAAAAGGAGTCCCCACCACTGCAATATGTGAATGCATCAATTCCCCAACATGAATGTAATTACTATACATGCAAACATATACTAACAAGAAAAAATCAT
>RJWT010050639.1:0-10821 GCA_004365215.1 Cuniculus paca
CAATAAAACCAAGCTAAACAGAACCATGAGAACAATACAGGGCTTCAAAACAGAACAATAGATTAACAATGGCCATTGCCTTCCCCTTGTTGACATCTCCTCCCCTTTTACCTTCACAATCTCTATTTTGTATTTTAGATCCCACTAATTTCCCCAGTTTCTTATACTAGGGAGATAATACGATGTTCACCCATGTGACTCTGAACCCTTTGAGCATGCTCTCAAGTTGTATTCATTTACCTAAAGAGTCTCAAGGTTATCTTTCTTCATAGCTGAGTAGCTTTCCATTGTATAGAAATGCCATATCTTTCTTTTCCATTCTACAGCTGATGGGCAATCAACCCCTACTTTTTTTCTGGTTTCCTGTCATGTTTTGTTTTCTCTCCTTTGACTTTTAATCTATGAATTTCCTTTTGAGTTAAATGTGTTTCTTGTATAAAGCGTATTTATGGATTCTGTCTCCTGATTCACTCTGCCTGTGTTTCTTTTTATTGGTGAATTGAGGACATTTACATTAATGGTTATGGCCAACATGCATTGGCTTGTCTCTGCCATGTGATTTTCCTGCTGTTGGCTGTCTATTTTTCACCTCCATTCTATTGTCTGTCCCACTCAGTGATCCCCCTCTGCCACTGTTCCTGGAACCACAGTCTTTTTATCTCTCTCTAAAACATCCTTCAGTATTCTTTGTAGGGTTGGTTTTGCAGTCATGAATTCCTTCAGTTGTTCTTTGTCATGGAAGTATCTTGTTTCTCCATTAATATTGAAAGATAGTTTTTCAGGGTACATCAATCTGGGTTGGGAGTTGTTTTCTTTCAGGATTTGAAATATTTCACTTCAAGTTCTTGACTTGATGGTTTGTGTTGAGAAATCTGTTGTGATTCTGATAGGTTTTCCTTTATAAGTGATCTGCTTCTTTTCTCTAACAGCTTTAGTATTCTGTTCTTGTGCTGAATTTCTGGGATCTTGATTATTATATGTCTGGGTGTAGATTTATTTTGGTTATGGCTAGCTGGAGTTCTATATGCCTCACTTATCTGAACATCAAGTCCTTCTCCCATTTGGGAAGTTTTCTGCTATTACTTCTGTAAATAGAATTCCAATGTCATCTGTGTTGACCCCTGCTTTTTCATTGATACCTATCACTCTTAAATTATTTCACTTTGCATCATCTTGCAGCTGTTGAATTGTTATTTTTCTGGCTCCTCATTATTTTTAAGAGGTCTTTCTTTTCCTGATCACAAGCTGCACACCTGTCTTCAAGGTCTGAATGTCTACCTTCAGTTTCTTTCAAGGGATTTTTGCCAGCTTTCAATGAAGTTTTCAATTTCCTGGATATCTCTTTGAATCTGCTTCATGCATTTGAAATCCCTCTTATATTGTTCATTCATGATTTCCCTCATTTTCTTATGCTCCTCTATTTTTTTATCTATGTCTTCTTTAGAGAGGCTTAGTGATTCTTTTATTATGTTTTTCATTTCTTCTTTAACCTGAGGTAGTATTTCTGTTCCAATTTCTTTTATAGCCTTATGGAATTGTCTCTTTACTTCAGTTGCCATCACTGCAGAAACTTCTGGTGTGCAACTCCCAATCTCTTCATGTTTTCATCTCCTGGAGTTGCTCTGCTTGGGTTGGAGTCCAGGGACTGCCTTTTGCTTCTTTGTCTTGATGTTTTCCTGGGTTCTTCAAACAAGTGGGTAGTAGGGTCCTGGGCACTTCCCATATTGGCTACAATTTCTCTGGAGCATGAATGTTTGGTTCTCCTGGCCAGTGCTGCCCACAGGTATCCAATGATGGCCACTGGGTACTCTGGTGCAGGTCCCACTTCTGTTTTTCCCAGGCCCTGCTGGTTACCTGAGGTGGAAGCATCCTGAGGGCTGCTGGAGTGTTTGCAGGAGCAGGGCCTGCCTCTGCCTTCCCTCTGAGCTGGTTACCAGGGAGCAGTGTGTCCCTTTGTCTGTTGGAGGCATTAAGTATGTTAACAATGCTGGGCAACTATTATCACTATTTAGTTCCAACATGTTTTTGTTATCCCAACAGAAATTTTGTACCCATTCATTGATAACTCCCCTTATTCTTCTACACTCATGCCTCAGTACCTCCTAATATACAGTCTGCCTGTATGAATTAAAGATATTTCATATAACTTAAATCATACATTTGTCTTTCTATGTCTGGATTACTTCACTTAATATAATTTTTATAAGTTTCAGTTACATTACTTTGTGTATGGAAATCTGGTTGATTTAGCAATATCTGTTAAAGAGGTTGCCTTTTTTTTTTCTATTGAACAGTTGTTCCTGCCTTCTAAAAAATCAGTTAACCACATAAACATGGATTTATTTCTACATTTTCAGTTCAACCCCATTGATCTATATGTCCATCCAGTACAACATTGTTTTGTTCACTTTTGTTTTGTAGTAAGCAAATTGGGAAACAGTTGTCTTCTGACTTTCAATATTGTTTTGGCTATTCAGAAACCTGTTGCAATTCCAAATATATACAAAGATTGGTTTTTTCCATTTTTGCATAAATAGTGTTGGAATTTCGATAGGGACTGACTTGAATTTGTAAATTGGTTTGGGTCCAGTTCTTTCTTTGTTTTTCCTGGACCACTATGACTATTGGGAGGACTTCTCATCTCATCTCAGAGGTGCGGGCTGTGCTTCCTCGGGACACTTAGCAACTGCTCCACACTGTGTTCATGTTAAGTTTGGAGCAGTGAAACCATTCAGAATATTCAGTGTCTATTTTTTTCTCTGAGAACTGGCTGAGCACATCATTTGAAATACCAACACATCTCTTTGTTGTATTTGTTCCAGCCCAAAGACCACACTTTAAGACCCACTGTCTTAGTGGGATGATGAATCAGAACCCAAAGGAGGAATTGAAATTGGACCAGCAGGGTGTTTTGAAGCTCAACTGGAAAGTAAACATTGAACTAACTCTTAGTTTTCCAGTAACTCTCCCACTTTTGTCTAGGTATTTTAATATTTTTATAGCTAAATGTGTTTTACAATTCATATATATATGATTGAAATGCATTCACTTGCTTATAATGGATTTACTTTTCTCACACAACTGTAAGTCCAAAGACAGGTGCCTTCTGGCATTAATTCAGGAACTCAAAGATTTTAAGTCTGGCATCCTTGCAATTTTTCTTGTATTTCACTCACAATCTCAAGATGGTTTTAACGCTCCAAGTATCAGATCTATATTCATAACAGGAAAAGATGGAGGGACATCCCAAAGCTTACAAGAAGACTGATGCTTTTCCAGAGTCCCTCAAGAGACACGCGATTATATTTCATTAGTTAGAATTGTATTCTTAGCTATGTGTAGTTGAGAAATATTTGAGACTTTATGGAACAGGATTGTCATGATTGGGTTCAGTTCCTCTTGATCCATTGCCTGAAGCAGGCACATTATCATCCTAAATAAAATTGGGATTATTAATCAAGTAATAGTGAAACAGAATATCAGTATAGTCCTATAGGCTTATACAATTATGTAGTTCTTTTATGGTGTTTCCTTAAACACTTTCTACCTCTCGTAGGCCTATTCTCATCCCTGATAGTCTAAGAATATCAGAAGTTGTCTTGTCTTTCTATTTACCTATTGGGCTTGGAGAGGGATTGGGTACCCAGTAAAAATGGGATGATTTTCCCAGCACACAGGCTGGGAATTCTTCAAGAGTATGTGCAAAGCTAAACTAAAATCGAAATGATTTAAATCGAAAGATCTCAATATAAAAACAGAAACACTCTGCTGGAAGATAGATCAGGTAAAACTCTTGAAGACATGGGTATAGACAAAGATTTTATGAATAGAAACCCCAATTGGACAGGAAATATTACAAAGAATAAACAACTGGGCTCATATAAAATTAAAAAAACTTTTGCACAGCAGAAGACACCACCAACAGAATGAAGAGACAACCCATAGAATGGGAAATTTTTTTTTACCAGGTACTCTTCAGACAAGGACAAATATCTAGAATATATAAAGAGCTAAAAAAAAAAAAAAAAGAGAGACACCCCCCAGACTCAAATGCCCAGTCCAAAAGTGGAATCTGAAGTGAATAGACATTTTTCAGGCAAAGAAGTATAGACAGCAAATACAAATATGAAAAAATGTTCACTATCACTGGTCATTTGAGAAATGCAAATTAAAACAATGTAATTCCATCTCACCCCAGAAAGAATGACAATCATCAAGAAATCAACCAATAACAATTGTAAACTGATTCAACCACTATGCAAATCAGTATGGAGATCCCTCAAAAAACTAAAACAAGAGATTCCATTTGACCCAGCTATCCTCCTTCTAGGCATCTTCCCAGAAGATTTAAAAGCATCATAACACAGTGATATATGCACATGCGTGTTTATAGTAGCACAATTTATAATAGTTCAATCTTAGGAATAGCCCATATGCCCATAAACAGATGAATAAAGAAAATGTGATATTTATATGCAATGGAGTATTACTCAGCCATAAAGAAGGATAAACTTGAGTCCCTTGTTGGTAAATGGATGTACCTGGAGACCATAATTTTTTTTTATTTTAAAGAAAGTAGGACAAAACAAAACAAAACAAAACAGAACGAAAAAAGCGAAAGAAAACAGAATAGAGTCAAACATAATATAGCATTTCAAAACAAAACACTTCAAGCTATACAGGTTTTCAAAACATAACAACAGGAGATTAACAATGGTTACCCTAGTGTGGAGACCATAATTTTAAGTGAAGGAAATAAGACACCCAAGTTTAACTGTTTCTCTTGTGTAACACTATTTCTCTTGTATAGGAAACCTTAAGCATAAACAAAGAGCAAAGTGGGAGCTCGATATTGGAAAGTAGGAAGAACATGTTCAAACGGGAAGGAGAACAAAGGAGAGGGAGAGAGAGGAGGAAGGAAGGGAAAAGGAATTAAAAAGCAAAGAAGGAAGGAAAAAATTGAAGCAAAGCTTTCACAAATGAGGAGGGGGAGAAGGGTTGATGGAGGGGAGGCGAAAAAAGAAGAATTAAGATGTATTAAGTACAAGGGCAAATTCCCTAAGATGAATGGGAGCACTCTGTAAGGTAAATATGTACTAATAAAATTTTTTGAAAAGTGCGGTTTTAAAGTCCTCCTCTCCTCCAAAACAAATTTGTGCAAGGGAGGGCTGGACAGGCCCTGGCCTTGTGTTACTCTGAGAGTCTGGTTAGGGTCGCGGAGGGGAGGCAGAGAGAGGCCGCCTGTCTGGCTGGAGCAGAGTGAGCAGGGTTCCAGACACTGTGTCTTTAAGGCCCTGAGACTGTGCTGTTCATGAGATGTTTCTTAATTACATCCTTTAAATGTTGAAAACACTTTCTTTTCTTGCCCTTTAGGGGAAAAAACCCCCATGTTTCCAAAAAGCATCTCAATGATTCAATCAAAGAAATGCCATTAACAAGAAGACAAATAGAAAAAATTTCCCCAATGTTATATTTGGGCAGATTTCAACAGTTAATTTATATTTCAAAATGTGAATATAAATTAAAAGACTAAATAATTGAAAGATAAAAATATTCCTTATTTGACATTAAAGTCAGCGAATCGATCACATTTGCAGAATGTAGCTAGTAAAAAGTGCTAATTTATGGCTAAGTAATTAAACAGGGAGACAGATGGAGAATCAAATGAGTTTTCCTCACATCCAAATTTGCATACTGTTTCTGATGGTGCACGCTCTCATGCTCGACATGGTGTCCTCCAGTACTGGAACCACATAGAGAGCTATTTGTGTCAATTTTGTTCCAGCCTCCCCCGAAAAGGAAATAGAGACATATATGGAGTCACAGACTTTGATAAACACAGACTTTAGTGAGATGTTCTCTCCTAGTCCTCATTCATTCATCTTTTTTTTGTTTCCTTTCATAACGGGAAGAGGCAACTGTCAAGCACTGACATTCTACTCTACACTATGGAGTGGAGACCATGAATGGTCTAGGAGTCAGGAGACCCGCTAATTCCAGCTTTTTCAGTAACCAATGGTGTGTCACCAGGCAATTCTCTTCTTTCTAATTTTCGGTTGCTTCATTTGCCATGAGTCTATTGTCACCTGGAGGACCTTAGGGGAATATGGTGTGGTGCAGAAAACCAGGGCTCTGCTTTTGATCTTGGATTAAACACCGACTGGCTGATCTTGGACAAATTAGTTTAACAACTGTATGCTGTTAACAACTGTGTGCTTTTCCACAAAGTAGGAATGTGGGGTAATTACTTCATGGAAACTCGTTGCACTAGTGCCTTGCATATGGTAATGTTTCTCAACTGTTAGATATTTCTTCTGTGAGTCCTTCTGAACTAGGTTGGATCCTCAGCATTGCAACAACAACAACAACAAATGAATAAATAAATAAATAAATAAATAATAGTATAACCTGTTCCAGTCTCCTATTTTCTCCAAGAGCACCAAGCAAAACTTTCTGCACCAAATAGGTACTAAAAAAAAAAATTAAAAAAAATCAAGTTTTACATTCAGGAAATTGCACACTAAAAACAAGAAAAGCTCATGGGAAAAATAGGGTTAGTAACAGTTTGCTCAAAACCTTAGAACTTTGTAACAAGAGCACAAGTAATGACAAACCTAAGAGGAAAAGATTTTTAGCAACTAAAGAAACGCTACCATAAATAGAATTCTTCACTTTCAAAAAGTGATGATCTGAGCTTCTTTTCTTAACTGCTCATGGTATTGATAGATGAATGTTTTCCAGTCTGCTGGTTGTGGATTGAATGCTTTTGGCCCCCGTCCCCAAGTTTATATGTTGAGATATAACCCCCAATGCGATGGTCTTTGGAGGTGGGGTCTTTGGAAAATGATTAGGTTGTGGAGTGGAGCCTTCATGCAGGGGATGTGCACCCTTATGAAAGGAACCCCAGTGGAGTCTCCTGTTCTCCCCCTTTTTCTGCCATGTGAGTATGCAGTTAGAAGTCAGCTGTCCACAACCTGGAAAAGGATGCTCAGCTGAACTTGCTCATGCTGGAGCTATGATCTCAGGTTCTAAGATGTGAGAGGTCACTTCTACTGGTTACAAGCTACCCCATTCATGGTATTTTGTTTGGGTAGCCTGAGCTGACTACCCTGCTGGACAGGATGGCTCCATCTACAAGTTCAGTTCTTTGCTCTTTACCCCTCCCAAGTCCTCAGCCACTACCATCACATGAACACTGGAACCCAAGTCTCTTGGTGATTTGGACCAGCCCCACCCCCACCCCTCCCCCTGTGCCCCAGCTGCATCTGCCCTGTCTGCTCACAGCCGGGTTTTCAGTTGTCTCTTCTGCGTGGCCACTGGGATTTGCTCTTCCTTTCTTTTGCATGCAAAACCATAGATTTTCTGCACCACACCATATTCCCTTGAGCTCCTTCAGGCGACAATAGACTCGTGGCAAATGAAGCAACCGAGAATTAGAACCATAGATTTTGCATGCAGAACAGGATTTTAAGGAAATGCTATGCCGAAGGTAAAGTACCAAGAACTTCATTGAGGAAGGCTTTTGATATTATCTCCTGTTATAGTCTCTGCCATCTTGCCAGCAGAATTATCGTTTTCTAAAAGCCTTTTGCTAAGACAGCTCTCTTCCTGGAATAATATGAGTATGACGCTCATTATGTTTAGCCAGTCACACTTAAGGGAAGAGAGGAGAAGGAGAGGGACTTAGCGAGGACAGAAATTCTTCCTCCATTGAAAGTACAACCTTGTGCCAGCTCTCCAAGCCTTATCAATTTTTTTGCATCTTCCCTAACATACAGTTTAGACATGTGGCAAGTGGTTGCTCCAGGACAAATTACCCAGTGTATGAATTATTAGATCTTTTGCTTTTGTCCCTCCTCTGTGTTTATTAGCACCTCTACAGTTGGCTGGATCATGGAAAAAGACATGATGGAGAATGCTTCATGAAACTACTTAATAACAATCATTAACATCTTGGAGGGAACAGTGAGTGGAAAGATGTTGGAAAAGCTGCAAAAAAGGTCTGAATGTAATCTCTGCCATTGTTCTCTTGTTCTATCCATACAAATTTGGCAACTGCATTTGAAATCTACAGGGACCATCCTATCCCCAAAGGGAATTTTAAATTTTCTTCTGTGGAACTCAAGGAGTCCTCAAAGAATCCTGCAGGAAATAATGTTTCTGTTTATCAATTCAACAAACATCCGTTGAGTTCTGGCCAGATGTCTGGCACTGGGTTGGGTATGGTCCTTGTGGGAAAAGGATCTGCCGAGTTTCTGGTCCTCAGCCCTTCAATTGGAGCAGCTCTGCTGCTGTCTGCCTTAGAGCTGTGTTCTGTGTAAGGGATTTCTTCTGCCTAGGGAAAATGTGACATCCTCTGTGACACCAGGAATGCCCTAATTTAAAAGAAGTGTTTATTAAGTAAAGGCATTTGGGGACTGTGATCTAATAGATCTAGATGAACTACGCATCAGCACATCGATGAGTGCATAACTGGTGTGTGTGTTACTCACGGTCAGTTGTATTAAGCTGCTGTAACAAATGGCCCCAAATCTCACTGACTTGCAACATGAAAGGCTTGTCTCTTGCTCACTGTCACCGTTTGAATATCTTTTCCCTTCAAATTTCTTGTTGAAGTTTAATTGCCTTTGTAGCAGTGTTACAAGACAAAGCCTTCATTTAAGAAATAGGGTTATGGGGAGTCCACCTTCAAGAATGCATTAATGCAATCACTGGATGGAGGGAGTGCGCTAGTCATCACAAAAGTGGGTTGAACTAAAGCAAATAGGACCCTGTGTCCTTTGTGCTTTTAGATGTGCTCATCTGCTGTTCCATCACTGGATGACAGAGCTCAGAGGCCCACACCAGATGCAGCCCCTGGACATGAGCTACATAAATTTCTGACAATTACAAATTCTGTGGTATTTTGTTGTAGCAACAGAATGCAGACTAAAACACTGGGCTTTCCATTGTGCATTTTCTGTGCCTCCACTTCCTGTGTCATCCTACTCTGGGACTCAAGCTGACAGAGTTAATGTCTTCTAGTAACATCACTAGTCCTTGGTAGGAGTGGACAAAGGACACAGTGAACTTATAGTGGTTCTTACAGCTGCAGCCTGGAAGGTAGCAAATCACTGCCATTGAATCCTCATTGGATAAACAAATTAAGTGGCTTCCTCCTCCCTATGTCATTGGCACAGGGATGTATACTCTTTCCACAGGGCAGGGCAGCAAATATTTGGGAATAGTAATGTAAAGTGCCGCTATGCTCAGTAAATATTTGTAATTAAATCTCTCTATGTGATGGTCATGTCCCCATGCATTAGCTGTAGACCAAGCTGCCTGATCAGAAGTTCATGACTGTGTGATTTTTTATTATGGGAAAAGCTCAAATAAATTTAAAATAATTTCAGGATTCTTGTTGCCACAACTCTGTCACAACACTGCCCAACATTGGGTAAGCAAACCACATGCTTAGCATCCCCCAGCCCCTTGTCTATTCTGCCTTTTCAAAACATATCATAAGATGTTAGAAGGAAAATTTCTGGAACTTCTAAGGATTAAGAAGAAATTTGCATCAGCAGAAAGCCAGGCTATAAACCCCCCAGGAGTTGACGAGCTTAATTCCAGGGCCAGATTGTATAAAGCAGGCTTTAAAAGTACTCTGGAGCCATCCTATGTAAAACAAATGGTGTGCCAACCGGAAGCCTCAAAGCGGGGTACAGAGGATGAAGGAATGAAATGACCCCAGCCTCCCAGGAGGATTTTCTCAACTGAAACAAGACCAACTTATGGAATCAAATGGAAGGAAGGAATAAAGGAGAAAGAAAGAAGGAGAGAAAGAAAGAAAGAAAGAAAGAAAGAAAGAAAGAAAGAAAGAAAGAAAGAAAGAAAGAGAAAAAAAATTTTTGGAGTAACTGGGTTACACACAGGAAAGATGCTTCTTTGTGCAGGAATGATTCATAAGGGAAAGCTGTGGTTGAAGTCTGCAATGTGGGTGACAAGAACTCCCTTCGGATCAACCTGTGCAAAAAGGAATAATGCGTTATCAAAGCTGAAAAACCCAGATATGAATTTTGGCTTTAGGAATGGCTGTATCCAGAGGCTCATATATTACCTGACTTCGTTCTTTCTCCTGTCTCCCTGTCTGTCTCTGTCTCTGTCTCTCCCTCTGTATCTCTGTCTGTCTCTGTCTCTGCCTCTCTGTCTCTGGGTCTGTGTCTCTGTCTGACCCTTCTCCCAATCTCTCTGTGTTTCACATCTGCCTTGCTGAGCTTTTGAACAGTTCTTGACCTTCTATTAGTGGAAAGAAGTCCATCTTAGTTACTTCTCCTGTTGCTGAGACAAATACCCGACACCCAAAGTTGAAGGGGGAAAGGTTTATTTGGCTCACAATGTGTAGAGGTTTCAGTTCATAGTTGCAGCCACCTCCAGGGGAGGTGGCACGGCAGAGGGGCATCGAAGAGCAGAAGGCAGGCGGCAGCAGCAATAAGCAGCAAGGGACAGCACAGCCCTTTCTGTCCCTTGCATTCTTATCCAGGCTACTGGCCCTTAATGGGGGCAGCACTCACTCCCTTAATCCTAGCATTGCACTGTGAATCAATCCCAGCATCGTGTCCTTCATCCTAGCTTTACACAGCCTAGATCCTGCCACCTCTGAAAAGTCCCACCTATGATCTCAGGAGGCTTTGGGGGACATGCAGAGACAAGCTATCACCAAGTCTTTTTAGCCTGCTGCTGGCCCATGTGGCTTTTTCCTTTGATGCTGATAGAGCCTCTCTGGAAGCTGCCACCCAGGTCTTCTGGCCCTCGCCCTGCTCCATTCATTGCTGGCCATTGGCT